>CM057129.1:5694552-5818630 GCA_029964075.1 Patiria pectinifera | reverse complement strand
TTTTTTGTTGGTGGTCTTTGAATCAACATGCAAATCAGTTTCAAATTCTCCCTATTATAACTAACTTCTGTTTGATGACGTCACAATGCTGAATTGTCGCAAAGACTTTCTGGTAACTCAAAGAATATCTATGGCTGCAGACCAGCAAATAAACTGCCATGGACCTCGGTGATAAATATCCCCACTTGTAAAGATCAGGACCAATACTCAAAACTCTCCAAGATGTTTGAGACACCCATCCAATATTCCGATGACCTTTTGGGATAAAAATTCCATCCAAAGATGATGACCCTGTAGTCCTATAGCCCATCGCCGAAGTCACCATCCGCCACTTCACAAAACAATGAACACTCAGGAGGTTTTTTTAGGACAAAAGATATTGCTCAAACAGGGGCGGATCCAGGAATTTTTGCAGGGGGAGGGTCAGGCTCCTTAAAAAAAATTATGTCCAATTGTTGTGACAGGCGAACATATAGGTAGTTAGTATTACTATAATTGTGATATATTTTGTGTGTATGTGTCACAGCGGGGGCTGGAGGGGGGATGCCCCCCATCCCACCCGACCCTCTGGGTCCGCGACTGTCAATTTATTTTGTCAAATCGGGACCTTAAATGCTTGTAATTTGATGTATGATTTGATGTAAAATATCCACATCTTCACATTTAGGTTCATGTTCATACCAGGTTTTATCAATCTGCAGCTTCTTTTTGCATTTTAAATTGACCTAAATTTGACCTACCAGTACCCTCCCCGGAAGGAAATGTCAGACGATTTTGTCTTCGAAAATCAAAAATGTTAATTAAAGTATGGTCAATCAGATTTCAAAGTGTGAACATGATTGTTCATTTTGTTTATGAGGTTTTGCAGTGAAATTGCTTGTAATTAAATACCTGATAACGTCATTATGACGTTAGAGTATAAAAAGCTACACCTCGGAAACAGTGTTGATGTTCGTTCAAGGTTTGAAGTTTATACCGTGTACTGTACGGTTCAGAAGAAAGGTCGCAGATAATTTTGTCCAAAAAAGGAAGAAAGAAAGAAATATATTTCTTAACATTTCCAAAGAATGATTTGGTAGTACCCGATCACCCAAATGTATCAGGGTTTTGTTGTTCCGAATAAGGAATTCCTCTGACATTACTGTGCTCACATTGTTTCCCGGCATTCACTGAAACTAATTCAGGATCAACAGTTATGCGGAAGTTGGTCACGGAAGAACGTTTTTCAGGAAATCCGGACATCAAAAACATGACTGTCTTATTCTGTGTTATTGCTCAAGCAGTACCCTTTCAATATTGTCATTTCGCTAGAGCTCACAGTGCTCTTTGATCATCAAGTTACATTCAATCATCGCAGGATGAACGTATCATGAATATAGAGGGCGCAAATACAAACGGACCGGATCGTGATGATGCACACAGTTGTATACCAGTTCAAACTGCTTTATTTAACTGGATGAATTTGTAGAAATCATGTATAGAGTTGGTGTTTGCACAAATTGCTCAGGCTTTCTGTTCGCCTGAAGAGATTGAAGCAAAAGCTCTCGGATGAATTCACTCATGTATTTGCATGTAGGGTTCCACTCAGCATTCCACTGAGATTCTGTTGGATATTTGGACAAACAGCGATATTGGTTTTTGGCTCATTTTTCGAAAGTTTTTGGTGATTCGCACAGATTTTCACTAATCTGAATCTTTTCACTAAAAGGAATTATTTTTGTGGGTTCTTGTCACTGAGTTTCGTTTTTAACACTGTTAATAGTCTGCCCACCGGCACACTATTTCGAAAAAGTCTTCAGGTTTTTTAAGAAGATATCTCAGTCTGATCAATTCACAGTGTATGTGATACTGGTCCTGTCTTTGCGCATCGCAGTTTCTGTCATTAAATCAGTATAGGTACTTTTCTGGGCAACTACAATTGTGTGTGTGATTACTTCGTTTGATTTGAAAACATCAAAGCCTTCCAAAAGAGACACGAGTGTTCCTCGTGCTTGAGTCCAAACAGGGCCGTTGGAGAACGCATTCCGCTTGGACTAATCAATCCAAATTACATTTCACTCCACAAGAGGGTGTGTTTCTTGGGAGAGGGGGGCGTTTAGTACTTTTAAAATGCAGCTATGCCTCCCCACCAGACTACAAGTTATATCCTAGATGATTTTTAATGACTCATATTTTTGTTGGTATTTTTTTCAACGAGCTATCCGCTCAAGTGTCGAAGAGTGCTTCTGCGATAGAATTCAAGAACTGTGCTTAGGTGAGTGTCTGTTATTTGATATTTTCTTCATTCAAGCATCAGAATAGAGCAGTGATTTGGTGGGAGACTGTGTCATTTTTCTATACATTTATAGGTGTTTACATTTGGAGGTCAAAATTAAAAACAGAACAAGTCTTTCGATTAAAAGAAGAGTAAAAGTGATATTTACTCCCACCGTAGAACTGTGCCTGACATTTTGGCCAATCGTTGCTCAGCATACCTTTTCGAACGTGGCCTTTTTGCTCATAAAGTGATTGAATCAACTTGCGATTGTGATTCTGATGATTATTGCTGACACAATTATCTATCAAACAACGAGCGCGGTAGCAGGCTTGATATTTCTCTGATTTGGTATGTGTTTGTGAGGTGTAGTTGCTTGATGACTGAAAGCAAGATCGTTATGCACACAATTTCAATTGAAACTGATCTTGGATGAATATGATACCATGAAATCGTGCCTTTCCTCAACGGATAAACGATTAAATACGGTCATGTTTTGCACTACAATCGGTTATAATTTGATACACGATGACGTCACATCACGATGACGTCAGATTAATGTACACACTTCGAAATCAGGGTTCATGTTTGTTCAAGGTTTCAAGTTTATGCCAAGTACCTGTTAGAAAAATCGCGGAGAATTATTGTCCGGAAAAAAAATAGGAAAAAAAGGGATAAAATAATTCTTATCATTTCAAAACGGAGGTCGGGTCCCACCCGACTACCCAAATATATCGCTGTTCGGAATAAAGAATTCCTGGCTGACAATATTTCCGATACTACTTCCATTGTGCACTCTCAAAACAAACTTGTCCAAATACTGACTGCTTTTGTTAGTACTTAAAAACCTTATTTAAATTCTTGTTGCTATTTTTGTCTGATAGAACACTGTAAATTCACGAAATATTTTTTTTTGCCAAAAAAGGTAGTTCAGGTTCGACTGGTTTTGAATCAAATTTTGAATGTTTCTTTCAAGAGCTCATTACATCAAGTTCCTGATGTGATTCAGAATAGTTGAAATTTATCGGGATTCGTATTTATTCAAAATAATTTACGCACTTGTAATAGTTCAGGGGGGATATAAAACTGCTGCGTTAACATTTTGGTTTAAAGAAAACAATCTTGCGAAAGTTCGACTCTTTACAACCTGAACAGTATATGATCAACCACCCCTTATTTTCTGCCTCTTTTTTCCCCCTGTTTAATTTATCATTTTAATTTTCAAACATGAAATGCTGATAAGATGAACTAACATTGTATTCCGACAATCAATGGGGAAGTTGGTCAGGGAAGAACGTTTATCAGGAAATCCGGACAACTCAAACATGCCGGTCTTATTTTGTGTTATCAGTAAGGTGGATACGTGTACTCTCAGTACCTTTTAAATTGTGTTAGTTATTAAACTACCATTTCGCTAGAGTTCACAGTTCGCCGTTCCTGTTTGATCATCAAGTTATATCCAAACATTGTAGGATAGACGTGTCACTGAATATAGAGGGCGCAAGTACAACGGACCGGACCGTTATGATGCACACAGTTTTATTCAAATTCAATTTGCTTTATCTATTTGGATTCATATGTAGCAATCGTGTTTAGCGTTGATGTCTGTTAAAAATTTTCGGCCCTTCTGCTTTGCTGTTCGCCTTTAAATCTGAAGAACAAGCTCTTGGAGGAATTCAGTCATGTTTGCATGTGGGGTTCCACTCATCATGCATCGTAGATTCTGTTGAATATTTTCTTGAAAAGAAAGATAGTAGTATTTGCTGAATACTTTGAAAGTGTTTTGTTAGTTGGTACACGAATAAAAAAAATATTAGACATTATTCGGTAAATAAACAGATGGTGGCTGATGCTAATAGCCAAACCGGTGCCCGATTTCCGATCCGGAAAATAACTATTTTTGTAACGACTGTAACTCGACTGCGGTGTCCACCTGTAATATTTCCGCTACACTTTCTTGGTATGAGATCGATTGTCCTTGACAATGCAGAAAATGTATGCTCATTGTGATTCCTACAATTTCAAATGCAAGCAATTTTGAAATAAACAAAAAACATCGGATCATTTGCTTTTTATGCTTTTTTTTTTCGTGCGAAGCAATAAAATGACTCAAAAACTTTAGAAGGTCGCAACTAACCTGTTGAAGTTTCAGCTCAATGGATACTATCATTGAGAAAAAGCAGAGAAAACGTATGCACTATTTTGTTGAACCTCGTAAATTGATTCCGTTGTGTAATAACACCTTGACTTTTTTATTTTTATTTTAAAAACACCTTAAAAGTTTTCAAACGATATATCAGGCGAAACAACTTAACCGGGTATTTAATACCAGTCTTACCTTCGATCTCAGCAGGTTTCTGTCATTAAATCGCTATGTACTTTTCCGGGCAATGTACTTTTTTAACATTAAGTTTTCTCTAAGAAAATCTTGTTTTTTTTGGTGGTTACTGCGTTTGATTTGAAAATAATGAATCCTTAAAACAAGACATGAATGTTGCTCGTGCGTGGGTCTAGTCAGGGCCGCGTTTCATGGAAGACGCATTCCGCTTGAAATAAATAATCCATCCAGATCACAGTTCGCCCGACAGAGATTTTGTTCCGTTGGTGTTTTACATGTGAAATTAAGCTATGCCTCCCCCACCAGCCCCCAAGATATCTCCCAGCGAATTTTCAATGACTTATTTTCGTTGGTATTATTTCCAGCTTGCAATCTGCTGAGTGCTGAGGATTCCCTTTGTGATAGAATTCAAGAAAGTTATATCGAGGTGAGTGTCTTTTATTTGACATTTTCCTCACTCAATCATCAGAACAGAGCAGTGATTTTGGTTCGCTGGAGTGATAGTCCCTCCCTACAGTGGCGTAGCCAGGAATTTTTCAGTTGGGAGCGCTGTGGGGGGGGGGGGGTTTGAACATTTGGGGGCTTCAGTTAGATAAATTATTTTTTGTTTAAAAACTCAAAATCTCAGTGGGGGTGGTCGACTGGGGGCAACAAGTGTTCATGGGGGCTTTCCCCACGCCCCCTGGCTACGCCACTGCCTCCCTATAACACCCACCGTTGAGCTATGCCAGACATTTTGGCCTGCAGTCTTTGCAAATTCCTCGTCAAACTCATCAGGGTGCCTCGAACTAATGGCGGATACACGCTGAAATTTCCTTTACATTTTGTTTTTTAAGCACGTACATCAGTTTGTCAAAAAAGAGAACTAAGATGAAAAAAATATTGATCACGCCAATATTTAGTTGCTGTGTAATCAGATTCTTTGAAATTTGTCTTTTTCATTTAGTTTTCAATGGGAATTGTGTTGGCAACCATTGTCCTAATTCTTTCTTGATTGGTGATCACGTTGTAGGGGGTGCAAACAATAAAAACCAATAAAAACTGTAATTAACATCCATTTTTCTAGTTTTTCTATGTTTTGAAAATAAACTTCAACATAAAATAGGACATTCTAGCATTTTAGCGCCTGTTATTTTCAACCCATTTTGTGGGCGTGGCCTAATTGTGTAAAAGAGGAGGTATATATTAGCAGTTGGTTCAAATATGAAAAATACCGTTCAGTTTGGTGGTAAAATCTTAAAAATTGGGATGTTTAGTCGAAATGGGCTGAAAATCATTTTAAGACGTGGATCCATCTTAGATCTTGCCCATTTTGGGGCGGAGTTTGATCGGTTAAAAAGGGGAGTGCAAACAAATAAAAATTTAGAAAAACTGTATTTAACATCCATTTTCCTTAGTTCTTCATGATTTTAAATACACAGAGACATGATAAAAAAAATTCAAACATTCTAACACTTGTTATTTTTTACCCTTTTGTGGGCGTGGCCTAAATATGAAAAGGGGGCCGCACATTAAAGCAGCTTCATTCAAACGAGGGAAAATGAGCACTTTTGCTGGTAAAACACAAATTCTGCATTGGTTAACTATGTTTGCCATACACTGTAAAGATCAGTTTAAATGGTTGCAAGGATTTTGCCTTTTTACGGGTGGAGCTACAATTTAAAGTAGGGGGTTGAATATTCTAGAAGATTAAATATTTCATATTTAAATTAGTGTTATTGGCTACAAGTAACATAGGTTACAGCAGCTGCGGCATTTCCTTGTTTGTAAACACTACTGGCATCATGGGGGGGGGGGCGGCCCAACGGTGGACTTCACCTATTCTTGCAAGTGCTTTACATGTGTATATATATATATGGGCATGTATACATGAACATAATAAAAAATATGAGCATACGTCAATTCCTTGCAGTGTGTACTGCTGGATTTATATCATATGGATGTTTGGACTTGGAAAGTAATATCTTGATGTTTGAAAAGGTGGGATTAATATTTTGAGAAATTATGTAGTTTCTTAAAAAAAATCTGCTTGTACTTTGATAAACATTTCCAAAACAAACACACTTCATGCAGGAATGAATAAATGTATGTAATGAAAGCACAGTCTGTTTACGTCACAGCAACAATGTAGCTGATAACATTATTTGTGCCATTATTTGTGCCACGAACATTGCCACTTTATACGAATTAATACAAGACTTATATCTGTGGATCGCATGTGTCACCTATATATTTTGTGTTCTTAAAAAAATGTTCTTGACATTTTGTGCATTTTTAAACAACGACCTCAAATGACCCCTACATGACTTTTAACATCCAATTTTAGAAGAGTTGTGATGAACCCCAACCAAAGGATCACTCCATCCTACTTCTAAGTGACATTATAATCCATCAAATTCTGTACTAGACAAAGAAACATTTGAAGCATATTTGAACAATGACCTCTAATGAGCCCTAGATGACCTTTGACCTCAGTAATTCCATAAAGAATTGTGTCTTCTCATGCACCAAATGGTCACTGCATCTAAGTTTCATCAAAATCCATGAAAGCATATAGAATGTTGTAAGCTTTCCCCCAAAACTGTTAATTACATCATGATTAACCTCAGTTGACCGTTGACCCATGACATTTGATCTAAAATATATCACACATTATCTTTGCTACCCAATAACCCTTGTGTCCAAGTTTTATGGAAATTTGGGCAATTAGTTAGGAAACGAGAGAAATTCCAAAACTTTAACATACATGCGAGACTTTAAGGGTCTAAGGGTCTACGGGTCTAATTATTTTCTAATTCTCCCTATGACAACTTCCGGTTTGATGATGTCACGCTCCTAAAACCTCACAAATTCATAATTTTACGTTTTTCCATAGAATATCCAAGGGTAAGTTTGGTAAAAGTTTGATGAATGGTTTTTAAATAGTCCAACTTGACGTGCCGCTGGGGGGGGGGGGGCTCTTTCAGGCGATGACAATACCATTCACTTTTTTGTAAGCCCCGTATTAAAGTAAAGGTCAAGTGACTTCACCTACTTGACAAAATATTGTTTGTCAATTAATGGTCTATCTGATTACAAAATATCAACATGGGTTTTATTTTGTTCAAGACTTCGCTCAAGCGATGGCCACTTTTGAAGATGTTGGATAAGGGTTAATTTTTGTTTAAAGTTTCATGTTACAAGGTACTGTTTAGAAGAAAAGAAGCGGAGCATCATCTAGAAAAAAAATAAAAGGAAACATAAGGGCAAAAAAAAAATGGTGACCATTTCAAAATTGTGATGGGGTTGTACCCACAGAGCTATTTGAAATCATTAGAACGCTAACTCCTCACTTTTTACGCAGAAAAGCCCTGAAGGCGTTCTGGGCGCAGACGTTTTGAATTCATGTGGGTGTTTGTAAAACAAAATGGAATTAGATGGGGTGAATTTCGAAAGTGCACTCTAAATGTGGTATCTACCAAAATGACATCATATACAGTACTGGCCAACCAACATTCATGCCAAATATTAGGAAAATCACGCCCAATAAAAATAATAGGAATTACAATGGGGGAGTGAGGGGGAACAGCAATTCGGTCTTTAGCAGATTCAAAACACCCCAGTCCTGATAGTGATTGGGTTAACTTTCAATAGACTGTAGTCCTATCAATGAAGAGAGAATCCACAGCCATTGACTTTGACTTGGCAATTGCTTCAATATTTACACATAGAGCCAAAAAATAATGATTCTGCTTCCGGTTACCCCACCTACCCTATTTTGACAGCCCCAACCCTAATTTCGTTTTGGGAACAATGAAAAAATTAAACAAAAACCATCAATTACCACATTTTACCATGGACTACACACAGACACCTACATATGATCAACACAAAAAGAATGCACTTACCTTCCTACCCTATTTTCAAATGCCATGTTATCGGATGCAGAACTATTTTTTGGCCTAGGCTGTATGTACCAGTACATCTAAGAACATGAAACCACTTTGAGTGAGTATACCCAGTAGAAATATGACCACAGAAATATTACCACCTTTTACCTTTCAATGCGAATATTCAGCCCTCTACTTTAAAATGTAGCTCCACCCCTAAAAGGGCAAAATCCTTGCAACCTTTTAAACTTATCTTTACTTTAAAGTGTATGGCAAGTATAGTTAACCAATGCAGAATGTGTGTTTTACCAGCAAAAGTGCTGCATTTTCCCTCGTTTGAATGAAGCTGCTTTAATGTGCGGCCCCCTTTTCATATTTAGGCCACGCCCACAAAAGGGTAACAAATAACAAGTATTAGAATGTTTGAATTTTTATCCTGTCTCTGTGTATTTAAAAGCATGAAGAAAAAAGGAAAATGGATGTTAAATACAGTTTTTCTAAATGTTTATGTTTGCACTCCCCTTTTTACCTGATCAAGCTCCGCCCCCAAAATGGGCAAGATCCAAGATGGGTCCATCTCTTAAAATGATTTTCAGCTCATTTTGACTAAACATGCCAATTTACAAGATTTTACCATCAAACTGAATGGTATTTTCCATTTTTGAACCAAACTGCTAATATATACCGCCTCTTTTACACATTTAGGCCACGCCCACAAAATGGGTGGAAAATAACAGGTGTTAACAAGCTTGAATGTCTTATTTTATCTTTTTAGCTTACTTCAACGCAAAGAAAAAAATGAGGGAAATGGATGTTAAATACAGTTTGTATTGTTTGCACCCCCTTTTCAAAAAATCAAGCTCCGCCCCCAAAATGGGCAAAATCCAGGATGGGTCCCGATCTTAAAATGATTTTTAGCCCATTTTGACCCCACATGCCAATTTTTATGCTTTTACCACAAAGTACACGATTTTGGCCAAAAATGGACCTAAGCAGCTCCACTATAGCGTTCCTGTAATGCAGCATTAGCTTGTGCAGTGATTATTGGAGTGAGGAGTGCGATATAAGTTGTGTATTGCAAATAGGGCTCATTCGAAAACCACAGGTTGTAATAAAGCTACCCAAGACAATTACTCCCAAATCATTTAATCATTTAATTGTTGTCTCTGAAGTAAATCATCGTGTTACTTGAGATTACCGACCATTCAGTTGCCAGTTGTTATGTTGCCTTGTTATTTCGTCATTGCCTAATTAACAGAAGGTTTAGGGATCAATTCCTGCGGCGGTAAATTTCCACCCAAAACGGACCTGCAGCCTTAGCCTTGAAGGTCGCTCTGAGCGATCTCTCGTCTAGGGAAGAACCTTGGTTTGGGAAGATTGTCTTCACCCCACTAGGAGCCAGACTTATCCTAACAGGCTTGGGTTGGCCCGGGGGTTCCCGCCACAATAACAAAGAAAACATTCTTTGAATAATGATTCTCCAATCGCATGTTGTTTTTTTTTGTTTTTCTTTACTCTCAAATCTGACGGCGGATCGTCATGAATTTTAGTTCATGAACTAGTTCTCCTGTTTATCAAACCTCAATATTTTTCTCCACTCTTCCCGTCTTTAAAAACTATTTTATTGAAAACAAATTCTCAACTGATTTGTTTCAGTTTCATACTTTGTTAATTGTGTACAGAATGAAGATCTGCGTGGCAACCGTTCTTTCAATCGCCCTCCTTCTGGGTAACTCCGTCAACCTCCGAGCTTCCGTTACTGGGCCGGTTCCCTCGGACGGTGATGGTCCTGCGTCTCAGGCGTGTCCAATGTGCTGCCAGGGGCCGGCTGCAATACCCGGAATACCAGGTCTGCCGGGGTCATTCGGTCAGCCAGGGTCAAAGGGCGAGCCAGGTCAAAAGGGTGATAGTGGACAGATTGGACCTATGGGTGAGCGTGGAGCAGCTGGTCCTAAAGGGGACGAAGGCATAGGCCAGCCCGGAAAAATTGGTCCAAGAGGAGTCCCAGGTGCTGTAGGGCCAACGGGGGAAACTGGTGTCAAGGGTCAAAAGGGTGAGCCAGGGGAGACACCAGACGACTCCAACCAGCGGGTAGCATTCACCGTGGTGAGGACGAGCAGCTCGGATACCTCTACGAGTTACGCCACCCGTTTGCCCTTCCAGGAGACCGAGACGCTTCTGCCGGGTACAAGCTTTGATCTCGAGACCGGCACATTCACATGTAGTGTGCCGGGCACCTACGTGTTCATGTTTTCTGTGAGCAAAGTCACTTCTAGCGGCCAACTCTCTGTTCTTCTGCGGAAGAACGGCGACGTGGTTGTCTCTGGCCTTAGCACTGATTCAGCTCATCATGAGTCGGTATCTGGGAGCGCAGGGCTGATTTTGCAACGAGGAGACACGGTGTATCTGACAATTTACGGTAGGGCGTATTATGATGGCAATCACTTCCCCTCATTCAGTGGCTTCCTCCTTTACCCCGAATAAAACAAATGATCTCAACACACAGGGTACATGAGCCTCGTGTTGCTGCGTTTTGTAATCGCATTCCATTCTACCGAAACAATAACCAATCAATTAAAACCAATCAACTTCAATGTCACAAAAATTACCTACGGATAGTATTTTGTTTTATTTTGGCATTTCGCATGCGCATTTGACATGCACTTTTTTCAAGTGCTTGTATTTTGCTTTTTGTTTGGGTATTGAGATAT
This sequence comes from Patiria pectinifera, assembly GCA_029964075.1. Classification (NCBI taxonomy): domain Eukaryota; kingdom Metazoa; phylum Echinodermata; class Asteroidea; order Valvatida; family Asterinidae; genus Patiria; species Patiria pectinifera. The sequence goes on along the minus strand of CM057129.1, from coordinate 5,807,458 downwards.
ACACGTAGGTGAAAGTATGTTCAGCGATTGGTTACTATTGTATAATGAATGATTTAATGGATATTATTTTTTTTCAAAACAAGGTCTTTATTTTTGGTTTTGAAAAACAAAACCATATTTGCAATAAAGAAGTCCCTCCAGAATGTTTAGGCTTTAAAAAAGAGATATTTACAGTAACCCGACCTTCCTGGATTTATAAGGCCAAACTGCCGACCTCAAAACTTGTATTTCCACATTTGGCCTAAAAAAACAACAATCAAATAATTAAAATATAGTATATTTTAAATAGTATATAATTATAGTAATTTTTTCGCAGGTATCCTAAAGCAAACAAAAAAAAGTAAGCGTAATAGAAAAACAAAAGAAACGTTACGAATGACATTTTTTTATGGACCAAACTACCTTGATAATTACATTAAATTTAAAATAATTGTGTAGGGCGTTTCTGTAAAAAACATTTTTTTTCTTTGGCTTGTATGCCCAGCACAGATAATCTTAATTAAATCAATCCAATGTATATCACTTTTTAATTTCATATCACAACAAAATTCTCAAGTGATTGAATCTGACTTCCTTGTTGACTTTAAGCTTGGCGTTTTGAATAATAATTATTTGACCTGCATGCAAACTGTTACAGTTTACAGGTGCTTTGAATAAAGAGAATTATACACCGTTTTTTATTAAACAAATTAATGATTTTTTTTTTAACATTATGATATGTAAGCATTATGTGAAAGTAACAATTGATAGGCTATGAAAACAGTATACATAAAACCTCGTTCTGAGGATTACGAAACGCACCACCATTTTTATGAGTACCATTTTGCTGGGTTTCATTATGAAACAAAGACAAAATATTACTTTAAGTTGAGAAAAAAAAAATAATAAACAACTTTTCTCATTTTCGGAAACAGAAATGTGCCTACAATAATGGGAGCTGTAGTTTTGAAAGCCCGCAAAGAGTTTAACAAGTGTTTCTTGATTACAAGACTGAAGACTGTTATTGTTTATATCAATCAGCATTACATTGTCACATTCAAGAAACTCACTTTGAACACATCAGGGAAAGTGTGAGTCCTATATATTGTAAAGAAACAATATTTAACAAAATAAACTAATTGAAACATTCTTGCATATAAACTCAGTGGTTCACTTTGTTATGTTATATGTTTTAATATTACAATTTTTGACAGGGTAGGATGGTTACATTTGGGGCTGGGGTTAAAGGTCGGATACAGAATATGTTAGGGGTTGTTGGGGTAGAGAATGGGTGAAGATAGAGAGTAAGTAGGGTGTGTTGCAGTTAGGTAAGGGCTCTAGGTAGAGTGGGGTTATTTTATTTATCTATTTATTTATTACATTTCTTTCCCCAGGGTATGCCCATATGGGTCAGTACTGGTTTCCATTGGGGCCCTGCATACAATAAAAATGACTACAAACATGTATACAAATATAATACATAAAAAAAACACAATACAATACAATACAATGGGATTTTAATGGGTGCCAAATTAGTTAATTAAATAATAACTTGAATAATTTCTGTGGCCCACTTTGCCTTAAAGATTAAGTTTCTGTGGCTCACTTTGCAAAAAAATTACGTTTATATTGCTAACTTTGCCAAAAGGGAAATAAAATTAGACAGGCTTCCCTCTATCAATAATAGGATAACCTGGGCAGTATTTTTGCCAGTGAAAATTAAGTTAGGCCTGTATTTTTTTATTAGTAACACAGAATAGATAAAAGCAACCACCTGGGTTACACTCAGACACGAATACAATCAAAACATCATTAACAATAATATTGGATTTGCCGCAGCCTGAATATGTTTATTAATTCTTCATGCCAGATCAAAGCATGTTTTGTTTTCCGTTTCACCAACGCACCACCGACATAAATAGACGGCCAGATACCAGTCTTTCATTGATGAAATCCTTTGGCCAAACTGGCTCTTACAAACCATTGGGATGACCAGGCCCACCGAACCTGGGCTACATGACCGGGCCCCCACTGCGGATCCACTTTAAACCGAACCTTGGGTAATAACGGTCCCCCACTCCCAAAACCACCAGTGTTATAGCCACGCCCCTTCTAAATTGCTCCGAAATTGATAGGACACTTGTAAGAACTTTTAAAGTAATTTCCTTAATTGAAACACAAAGTTCGCTAGCATAAATAACTGGAATGATTCGCGGTCGGAACCGACTTCGTGGAAGCAAACCCTAGCCGGCACAGGCTGGGTTATTGTTGTAATGGTTTGGAATTAAACACTTATCAATCAGTTGTCAGCACATTTCACTGGACAGGCTCAGCGACCCTGGAATATGGTTTGCCGAACCCTGTCCCACGACCACAGTCGGCGCCACCCGCGCACTAGGGCGCGACCCAAGTGACGAAGGACAGCCACCTCAAGGCGAGCAGTCCAGGGAAATAAAAATGTAGCCGTATTAATAATAGAAACTACGCAAAAGACCATTTATGCAGGACTGCAGGTTGTCCCTAAATAACTGAGTACCTTCCGGGGACAAATGAACTCCATCAAAGAGGAAAAGCTGAGAAGGACATGACTCAAATTGAGGATGATGTAAAATGTACGCATTCAATCTGTAAGCCATAGCCCTGGCCCATTTGTTCAATGTAAGTCGTTTTTTTATTGATACTGGCATTGGACTGGGCGCCATAATAAAAGAGCCTTGGTAGAATATTTGGACCAAACCAGACAGACAGATGGATAACGAGTCCTGAACTCTCCCATGAGTAATCTTATACGCTGGCGCATACAAAAAGTATCAATGGAAACAAGGACAGTGGTACCTAGGTGCATTATTACGACTGTAGGCGCCATGCTATGAGCCATAGCATCGAGGCGGCTTAAAAGTGGAAGAAAATTGCCTATCCCTGCCCCACCTTTTCCCATCCAGTGTATTTGTGCCTCGCAATCCATGTTGTTCCCAGCTCCACGATCCATACTGTATCTGTACATAGCGATAAAATTAAAATAGAAAGTTCCACGGCATGTGACCATGCAGTTACCACAGGAGAATGACACTGCGGAATTGTTGTATGTGTGTATAACCGCATCCGAACGCCAATGACCGATATTTTGGAGTTGCAGTTTGGGAACACCGTAAAAAAGAAGTTGTCGCTGCACCTACGCCAAAGGAATGGGCGCGATACTTATTGTCGCCCAGTCCGAGAAATTACATGCACTTAATGCCATATTAAACCGAAACTCAACGGACTGCCGTCGAAATGGCAAAATAAGGGCCCTGAAAGCTGCGATCGTAATGCAATAAACTTGTGCAATGCCCGCACGGGACAGATACAAGAAATTCTTTAGTTGGGTCTGGAAAAATTATTTAATTTGTGAAAATAACCCACAACTGATTTATAAGTTGCTATAGTAGAAGAGACCAGCACCCGATTTCACAAAGCGCTGCGACGCGTCGCAACTCGAGTTACGACGTGTAACACGTCGCAACTCGCGACGCGTCGTATCTTCCATTTCACGAAAGTTGCGATGTGTTGAACGCGTTGTAAGTTCCTTGACAACGGCTTAAAACACGTCGCAAGTTAAGACGTGTCTATTGGTCGTCGCAAAATAAGAAGAGTAATTTCTAAGCCAGTTTTATGCCATGACAATTACATTAACGAGATTATAATACCGAGGCGATGTGTGTAAAGTTGTAAATGGAAAATTCATTGAATAATAATGAATTAGACCGGAATATTAGAGTTGAAATTTCAAAGTAGCTACACAGTCCACTGAAAGCTTGTTTTTCTTCAAAATTGCATCGCACGACCGCCATTTTGTTTTACGTTTTAACAAATTTTGAGCTGAGATCCGACGACTGTTTGTTGAATATCAGACGACTATTTACTGTACGCTGACTAAATACATAAAACAGTCACCGAGTTGTGCTATAAATACACATACGACGCGTCGCACTTACGACGTGTTTCGTGAAATGGATCGCAGGACGCGTCGCAGCTGCCACGCATCGTAGGGATATGACGCGTCGCAGCACTGCGATGCATCGTAAGTTACGAAGAGTTTGATGAAATCGGGTGCAGACCCAGTAATGAAAGATATGCTATAAATTCACAAAATAATGACTCCAAACGTCTCTGGTAAAACATTGGTAGATCGGTGTGTAGGAAATTTTAGAAATCATTTAAATCCGACCGATACGTCGTATGAGACTGGTCTGATAAGGCACGATGGAGTAGATGGAAAACGGGAAGAGGCGTCACTGACAATTCCGCACTCGGCGCGGCCTGTCGAAAACGATCCATCTGGAAACGTGATAGAGAGTCAGCAAGAACATTGAATTGACCGGGAACATGGACCGCCTTGAAAGAAATATTATGGCATAGACGCTGACAGACGAATGAACGGAGTAGCTGCATACGTTTGTCACATCGCGACGATTGCTTGTTAAAGAGGTTGTGGAATGCTCGAAGACATTTCCGTCATTTTTTGGGGTATATGTAGCCGTAGCCTAAGGTGTGATGAAATAAAAACGACTATTGTTTCTGTCATGAAATGAGTACAAAGGGTACTTTTGAGAGCTATTTTTCAGGTCCCGTTTCGATCCGAACGTGCAATTTGTGTAAAAGTCGTCGTTGTGGGCAGCAAACAAAACACAGTAAATCGTGATGTAATAAACAGGACTAGTTTATGCTACTCTGCATCGGGAGTCCTGTTTATTACGTCACGATTTAATGTGTTTTGTTTGCTGCCCGCAACGACGACTTTTAGACAAATTGCACGTTCGGGTCGAAACAGGCATGACAGGACTTAAAAAACAGCTCTCAAAAGTACCTTTTGTACTCATTTTATGACAGAAACAATAGTCGTTTTTATTTCATCACACCTTAGGCTACATACTCGAAAAATGACGGAAATGTCTTCGAGCAGGCGCGTACGCAGGGGGGAGGGGGTGTTTTGGCTGTTAAACACCCCCCTTTGCCATGTAAAAATATGGAGGGAAAAGAGAGTTATGTGACCGAGCGCGGAACAACAACAAATTATGTGCATGTTCTCAACTTTAAGCTTTGAATACAGAAGACACTTTATAAGAGCAAGAGTATATAGGCCTATATGTATTTGAAACAAATGAAACAAAATATCCCCTCGTAATTTAAAAAAATTCTGCTAAAAAAATCAGGGGAAAGTGGCCAGGAAACGCCTCAGATTGCACCACATAGCATCGACGATCCAAAATTTCTCGGGGCCCTTAAGCGGGCCCCGAACCCCACGCCGTAAGTGCTTCGCGCTCCGCGCTCGCATTAGTCCTCCGGCCCTAGCGGTGCCCCACCTTATTTGTACCTTCAGCAGCGAATGGCTCTACAAGTGGCCTAAATCCCTTTCAAAAATAGAAAATTGTGAAAAAATACGGAGATGGAACATGGAGCTCAACTTTGAGTACATAACAAACTTTCTAAAGAAACAAAAAAAATAACAAATTTAAATGGAATTTTCGATGTTTAGAACGTTTTCTAAACGGTGGAAGTGGCCAGGAATCGCCTCAGATTGCACCACAATCAATCAATCAGGTGCCGTCTTCTCGCAGAAGGTTGGCTGCAATGGATTTCCATCTGTCTCTGTCCTGAGATGCCCTTGCACATTCCATGTAGCTAAGGCCAGTCCAGTCTCTCACATTATCAAACCACGATGTTCTTCTTCTTCCTCTTGGTCTTTTCCCCTCTATTTTGCCTTCCAAAAGAGTCTTCTGCAGCATTTGGTTTCTCATCATGTGTCCAAAGTAGTTTGTCTTCCTGTATTTTACTGTTTTTATGAGGGATTTCTTTGTCAGTGCTATTTGAAGGACTTGTTTGTTGGTCATTTTAACTATCCAGGGGATGCTCAGCATTCTTCTGTATGTCCACATTTCGAATGCTTCGAGTCGGTTGATTGAATCTTTCGTCAATGTCCATGTTTCTGCTCCATATAGTACTGTTGACCAGATGTAGCATTTGATTAGTCTTAGCCGTGTTTTGATGTTGATGTTTCTTGATGTGAAGATGCGTTTCCTTTTATTGAAGACAGATTTGCCAATAGCTTTCCTTCGTTTGATTTCATCTTGGCATCGCCCATCTTCCGTTATCATTTGTCCTAAGAAGATGAAAGAGTCGACCTGTTCCAGTTCTTTCCCGTCAACCTGGATGCTGGTTTTAGACTTCCTCTTACTGATGACCATTGTTTTTGTCTTCTTGACGTTCATTTTAAGCCCGTGTTTTTCGCTTTCTTCTTTGATTTTGTCCACAATGTTTTGTAGATCCCTTTCTGTTTTTGCCATGAGGACTGTGTCATCTGCATACCGTAGGTTATTCACATTGAATCCTCCCACATTAACCCCTCTGTAATCTTCAATTTCTCTGAAGATCACTTCTGTGTAGATATTGAATAAGCTGGGTGAGAGTACACATCCCTGTCTGACTGTCAAATTATTTCCATTTTTTTATGTCTCGTTTTTATGCCAGAGTTTTTGTGTACGTTTCGTGTCTGTTTCCTTTATCGTTCACTCGACCCCGAATTCACGCAGTTTATCACACTTCGATCTAGATACTTACGCAACGGTTTTTAAACGCGATGTCTTCACAGAATTCGCACCTAATTGGTAGCACCGGCCAATTATCTCTTTTATTCGACGGTACCAGTAGGAAGACGCCCCTCGAAATGAATGGTTATGGTAATTTACTGTCTTTTCCTTGGGAATTCGTTTGTAGTATTTTATATGTTCTCGGAAGTCCAGGTGAAAGCACATTCTTTGAACGTGGTATAAATTTGAAGCGTAAGGTAGAGTGTGGGAGAGAACCATTTGTGCGTTTGGGAGAGAGAGGTGTCCCAGAGTTATTTGTGTGAAATTGTGTTGGGTCATCGCCACCCGTAACCAGCAGGCGAGTGGAAGCAGCCACCGCAGGTACCGGGCCGGCCAACCTAAACCGTTGAGGCCGAGAGCCACGTATAGTCAAAAGTACATGTAAAAGTACTTGCTTGGCCCTCTCTTCATCTGTATATGACCAGACGTCACACGGCAGTAGCCTGACTCAAGAGTACACTCTCCAAGAATTACCATAACCATTTTCCCTGGTGGGAACAACCAACCCAATTCCGATCCCGTGAGGCCAATCTCTAAATGGCAGGGACCCCACTGTAGCCAGGCGGTGACTGATCCACACACTGATCGAGGCAGAGACGACCAGCCAGTCCACGCCCGTGTCACCCACCTGAGCCAAATTCTGTATCTGGGGAAGGTTGCAAGTATCTTAAACATCATCTAGAATCTGGCATCTAAAACCCACAAATTGGCTTTGATTTAAATTGTAATTTGTAAAACTTAAAGACCGGTTGCTTTGTTTTGTTTACTTTGTTTCTTTTAATGTAACAACTAAGTTGGCTTTATTTGAAGATTTGGATTGATATTTTTGTATTTGTTTCTTTGCTGGATCAGCAAATTTTCCGTTAATATTTTGTTAAGACTCAGTTGAGAAATTGCTGAATTATTTTGTTGGATTGCGCTTTCATGATTGTGTGTGTTGTTGCAAAGTAGCTAATTTGTATACCATGCTAAGTTAACTTGCTAAGTTAACCTGCTAATTTAACCTGCGAATTAATTTGCTTGATTTGAGAAGTTTCTTTTGATTTGCCTAAGTTGAATTCTGTTACATTTTGTCATCTTTAGGGAAACCCTGATTTCTTTGGATCGTTCTTAAGTTGCGTTCTTGAATTGTGGAAGTTCCTCTGCTTTAATTTGATTATTTTGTAAATATTCTTGTAAATATTCCTCTTCTTTTCTTCATTTGATTTTTCTTTAAAATAAAATTGTGCTTTTGCTCTTGAAGTTAAAATCAAATCCGTTTCTGTTTGCCTTATTTACTGAGTTGAAGACAGAACCATCCCATGTATCTAAGGTCTTGAGAAAATACTTGACACTGACGCCGTTCTTGATTTCAACAGTGGGAGAGAGTGTGTTGCCAATCTGTATTGCTGCTACTTGATCCCAGTACAGGTTTTCAATCAGTCGGACGTCTTTGCCGTCTAAACCGATTGCTTGCAAGTAGTCGATCATTGCTTTGTGGTGAACTTTGTCAAATGCTTTTGCATAGTCAATGAAGCATACAATGTACCTCAGTGTCTAGTTCTATGTGTCTTTCGCTTATTGATCTCATATTGATGATTGCTTCCCTTGTTCCGCTAGAAGGTCTAAACCCACATTGCTCCTTCCCAACTTCTCTGTTGATCTTGTTTTCAATACGCTCCAAGATGATCCGGAGTAACATTTTGACCACGTGACTCATCAGACTGATGGTTCTGAAGTCTGTGCAATCCATGGCTTTCGTTTTCTTCGGGATTGTCACAAAAATTGATTGTCTAAAGTCTTGTGGGATATGGCCCGTATTGTAGATGTTATTACACAGTTCTGTAAGTGTTTCTAGACTTTCTTTCTCAAGTGCTTTTAGCATCTCAGCAGTGATGCTGTCAGGTCCAGAAGCTTTTCCACATCTGAGTTGATTTATGGCATATTTGACCTCCTGTAGGAGGATCGGTGAGCCATCCTCATTATTGATGGTGGGTTTTGGTTCTCTCTCATCACCGAACAGCTCAGTCACATATTCAACCCATCTGCTTGATATTTCTTGTTGGTCAAAGATGATGCTTCCCTCTTTACTTCTTATGCAGCCAGTTCCTTTGTTTCTTGGTTTTGTGTTTGTCAGCTCTTTGATCCTGTCATACATTTCTTTTGTTTGATGTTTTCTATCCAGGGTTTCGATCTCCTTGCATTTCCTTTGTAGCCATGCCTCCTTTCTCTTTCGGCACTCTTTCTGAATCTGTTTGTTAATTGAGTGATATTCCGCTGTGTTTTTCTTCTTTTTCCTTTCGGTCATGAGTTTTAGGATATGATCCGTCATCCATGGTTGCTTGGCCCTTCTTTCCTTCCGGTGAAGAGTTTCCTCGTTGGCATGTTGTATACTTTCTTTTATGTTTTTCCATTGTGCCTCTATCCTGTCTACGTCGCTTTCATGTTGTTCGGTGTCTTCCTTTAGCAGTGTCTCAAATCTGTTCTGCACCTCAACTGCGTATGAATGCCGCATGTCTGGTTGTTGAAGAGTAGATAGATCATATTTCTTTGTGCCATAGTTTGGATTTTGTGTTTTCTTTAGTTTCAATACAATTGTCGCCACTACTGGGTTGTGGTCTGAGTAGATGTCTGCTCCCGGGTATGTCTTTACCTGTTTGAAGCTGTTTTTAAATCTGCTTCTGATCATGATGAAGTCTATCTGGTTCCGGTACATGTCTCCTGGACTTGACCAGGTGTATAACCTTCTTTGTGGGTGTTGGAAAAAGGCATTCCCAATAACTAGATTGTGCTCCTCGCAGAATTGTTTTAGTCTTTCTCCCCTGTCGTTTTGTTCTCCTAGGCCATATTTGCCTGTTGTGGGTGGTTGGTGTGATCTGCCAACTTTGGCATTGAAATCTCCCATGACTATAAGTACATCACTTGATTTTACTTGTCTGATGGTATTCTCTATTTTTCCATAGAAGTCTTCGATCTCGTCGTCAGAATAATCTTGTGTTGGTGCGTACGCCTGTAAGATGGTTATGTTGAAAGGTTTTGCCCGTATCTTTACCAGCATTATTCTTTCGTCGACTGTCCAATATCCCATGAGGGATTCAGTGATATTCTTCTTGAGAAGCATTCCAACTCCATGCATGTGTTTGGATCCACCAGAGTAGATAAAACTGTGACTGTCTTTGTCGACGTAACCTGCTTCTATCCATCTGGTTTCACAGACTCCAAGCACATCGATGTTCATATCCTTTGCTTCTTGAATCAAATTATCAAGTTTACCTGGTTGTAAAGACTTCTCACATTCCAAGTCGCGATTCGCAGGTGCTTCTGTCTGGTTTTCAGGTAGATGCCGTCGGATAGAGGTCTATCGTCATCAAGGTCTACCCTATTCTCCAGGTGATACACCTCTTCCCTGTGGTTATTTACAGCAAGTTCTATTGCAGGGGTCCAAACTTCACCTGCATCTCGTGTTTCTTTTAATTCTTGGTCCATTGCAAACTATGGGTTGATACGTGGTGAGGTCCCAAGCTCTTCCACGGTGGTTGGCCGCTTCGCATTATACACGCCTTGCTGCGCCCCTGGTGTACCACACACATGTCATTCAACTTGTTGCCGTTGACCACAGTTGTTGGTTCTTCCGCCAGCTATTTTGAATGGTGATATTGAGGAGGATAGGCGTTCTCCTGATGGGCTGCCTTCATGGCTTACGAGCCCCATCTGCTCGGGTTTGAAATCAGAGTTTTCCTTCTCCTAGATGGGCTGCCTTCCAAGGTTTACGAGCCCCATCTGCCCGGAGCAGTCTGGTTTTAAGGCGCCAGATACTCGCCAATCACACCTCTGCCATCGGTTTTAAACAGGGTCGGCGCGAGAAGCCAAGCAGTAGGAGTTTGGTTAGGAGAGGCTGTTTGAGACGCTGGTCGTATGGGATACTTCATGGATAGGGAGTGGCTCATTCCTCCCTACCATCCCGACCATCCTAACCCTTTGACCCCAAGACTGCACCACAGAGCATCTCAAATCCAAATTTTTTCGGGGCCCTTAAGCGGGCCCCGGACCCCACGCCGTAAGGGCTTCGCGCTGGGCGCTCGCAGGTCCTGGACCCTTCATTACAATTCTAGGCCCCCCCCCCGGCAAATGGCAGTCTGAATCCACCCCTGTGACCAGAGCGCATGTGTATCCTGTATCTCAAGTTTGGCCTTAGGGCTGGGGGCGGTTTACACAAAGATTCCAAACGGATGAGAATCATGAGATCCAGGGGACGAACCTGAGTAAGTTTAGCCAATTACAAGAACAGATCCTAGCACTTCCGCAGCCCGTGTCACTTTTTTTCTTGAATTCCTTCTTTTTTGTTTTTGTTTAAATGCTGTTGAGGGAGGGGACTGCCCACATTGACCCCTTTACTCATATGTTCATCATATACTCTAAAGACACAGAACATGTTTTTTTTCCCGATTTACTATGCTTTAGCTCAAAAAGATTACTGATGGTCGTGGGTTCCCGGCCCTTCGAGTTTAACCCGTCCAAATATACCCTCTTTTATTTCTGGCGCCAACACAAACTCCCGACTTGTTATTTTAGCGTTAAGTTTAGCCCACTGATACTATCTTTTATTTCTGGCGCCAACACAATTTACCATCTTCGTTTTTAGCGTCATAAATGATGACATCCAATTTTTAAACACCCCCCTTGAAAAAATCCTGCGTACGCCACTGTCTTCGAGCATTTCACAAACTCTTTAATAATATGAACTACAGCGCTGTTGTCAGTGCGGAATATGACTTAGCAAATTGCGAGAAATGACCCCCGGCAATAAACAGCTACGACCAATGGATAGAATTCAAAGTATGCTATAGACAGAGGTGACTGACCTATCGATTCGGGCCATCTCCCTTGAAACAATTTCCCTTTGAAGTACGCCCCGTATCCTATACTTCCAGCGGCATCTGTGTACAGCTCAAGTGTGTCATTTGACTCCAAGCCATTAGTCAGAAACGGAGAACCCCCATTACAATGGTCAAGGAAATAAAGCCACATCATGAGGTCCATTTTAGCCCCATGATTAAGGCGCACCTTGTGATGCGGCTGAGATAAATCCCGGGTTAAACCGATGAGTCGCCGCAGAAATGCACGTCCCGGAGCGACCGCTTTACATACAAAGTTAAGGGAGCCTACCAGGGATTGTACTTTCACCAATGTTAGCTTAGATTGACGCAGTGCCTTGGCAAGTTGAAGGCGAAGAGCCTGCACCTTTAACTCAGGAACTCTAACCTGATGTTGTTGAGAATCTATATCTAAGCCTAGATAAGTAATTGTTTGGGCCCGCTGTTTTCTCTTCAGCAATTGGTACCCCCAAACGCGCACATACCACTTTAAAGGCTTGGAGTGAATCATGACATGCATTTAGAGAATGACCAACAAAAAGAAAGTCGTCCAAATAGTGGGTTATTAGCGATGTGGTTGCCATCTGTTTGGTCATGAAATCAAGGAAAGTATTAAATGTTTCGAACAGAGAGCAAGATATGGAACAGCCCATCGGTTAACATCTATCATAGTAATACAATCCTTGAAACGTAAACCCAAGTAGTTCATAGTCAGATGGGGCTACTGGGAGTAAACGGAATGCAGACTTTATGTCCGATTTTGCCAGCCAGACGTTGGGTCCTGCCTCCATGACTAATTCTACTGCCCTAACAAAAGTTGCATAATGTACGACACATTTGTCTTTGTGTATGTAATCATTGATAGATGTTCCTTCAGGATAGGATAAGTGGTGAATAAGTCGAAAGGAGTTGGGCTGTTGTTTAGGCACCAAGCCCATGGGGGAACACTGCAGATTGGGAAGTGGGGGTTTGTCAAAGGGACCCGCTACGCGACCTAAGCTAATTTCCTTATTGATCTTTTCAATGACAATTTTTGGCTGTTATGAGGCGGAGGAAAGGCATTTCGCCCCACGCGACACACGGGGACCTTGGTAATGTAAAGTAAACCCATCAGAAAATCCTACACGTAGTAATTCCGCCGCTCTAACATCAGGATAAACGGAAAGCCTTTGGATAAAATGTCAAATTAAATTGGGGTTGGAAGAACGAAAATTGTTTCCAGCACGCGATTCTCTGGCTTTAGCCCCCTGCGAAGCCGTCGGAGGGGGGTTCCTAGTACTAGCTACGCCAGTAGTTTTGTGCTGCGCAGAAGTCATCCCTGAAGAGGGCTGCCGTTTCGGCTTGAAAAAAACCTACACGGCAAGTTAGCGCTCCATGGCCAAAACGGTTACAACTCGTGCACTTATGAGCGAATTTACAATTCGCCCAGTGGCAACCCTTCGCCTGGTTAAAGGCGAAGCAGAAACCACCGCCTTTGGATGAACGATGCGCAAAAGTGGCACCAGAACTAGGTGGTGCAGATGGAGTGGAATTAGCGAGTACGGCGGCAGCTGCTACCGTAACCCACAACTCCATGCCAATGGCCCCCAGGAACGGCTCGGACTAGCTTCCTGGCGCAGACGAAACTGCTCGTCCTACGAGCGCCATCCTAAGCCGCTAAACTGGGAGGCAGCCATCCTCACCGTCTCCGGGTATTTGAGTAATCGCCTACCCGGAGAGGGTGGCGCACCGCATAAATGGCCGTAAAGGTGTGACAGGCAGTTAGCCATTTATCGATGGTATCGAGTTTCCTTTTAGGAGACTCGGGCTTGCAGACAATAGCCCCATTTTCAAGCGCTAACTTTAAGGTTTTATCATTTGGTTGCACCAGAGAAGTCGCGGCCGGATCAAGAAAAAGTAAGGAAAGATATATGTACTTCCCACCCCATATTTTCTCTTTAACCCCAATGGGGTACTTGAAACTCTAACGGAGCCTCGCCCTGGCCTGAAAAGACCGGGTCGGGCCTAGACAAATTCTGGTCAAGTGCTGGCATGGCTGGTGCCGGTACATTCCAAGTATCGCCAAGCTGGGAGACGGAACCGTCAACCCGTGCAAAATTACTAGAACTATTAATATTACCACTACTATCTAGTGAGCCAGTCGTGGCTGGCTCGCAAAAAGAAGCGCGATTAATGTTCATTGCAGGCAATGATGACACCCCAGACTCACCCCGCCTTGCTCGTTGGCTCTCAGATCCACTCGGTCCTAATACAGGTTCGATCGGCAGCTCCAGTTGTCCTAACGCCGGCTGCTGACTTCTTACCATCGGGGTCGGCACATCGTCAATCCGAACACGACGTGCCCTCACCCCAGAGTGCGTGGCCCGTGTACTGGGTCTCCCGCGCTGCCTCCCGCCAATGCCGGCATCCATCCTGTTCGTGGCTGGAGTTGATGACCGGGGGGAATTTAGGCATTCTTGGAATTTTACTCGTTGAGATCCTAGTTCAACCAGACAACGAAACTACTTTAAGAAATTCGAAGATAACTTCGGATAAAATTCGAAGGGTAAACTTGAAGCTGAACAGGAGAATAGCGATAACGATGTTTCCACATTCAGTTACTGCAACGAAGTGGTCATCTCCACGTGACAACAGCCCACACATTGCCTCTGTCTAACCACGTTTCTGCTGGGCTAGCCAATCCGCTCATTAATGCATTATTCATGATCTCCAATCAATACTTAAACATGAAACCCATTCGTGCTGTGTGTAAAATATTTTATAGTTCAGTCGATAAAATTGAATTTTGCAGTAAACACAGGCCTTTTGTCCTTCATGATTTAAACAAATTGTGCGAAATCTTAGGATAAACACCTTGCATTAAAATACAATCTTGGCGAATAATTTGCCATGATATTTGACACAAAAATGTCGATAATTGTAAAGAACCGGGAAAGATAACAACAATATAATTTAAGGAGATTGCAGTGTAAGGACACTCTGTATTTTAATCGTTATACATTTCTTCAAAAAGAGGGCGCGCCATTTAAACACTGCTAACTTCGTGCCGATGTCTGTCCATTCGCGATGTAAACATGTGTAACCAGGTCGGGTTTTCGTACACACCTTTACCCGACAGGTTCCCTACTCCTTCATGCATCACATGTCGTAACTTTAGTAAATTACTTGCATGTCACTTTGTCAGCCATTAGCGTTGCCTTACGATCTATCATCTTTTTGCCAAGCGCCCTCTTGTGGCCAACTAAACCTTTTGTTTAGCACAGCGCGCGCCACCAAGAATTTTGCCCGCTACTTTTGAAACTATGCAAAGGGCGTAGCGAGCAGGCGAGTTCTACATTCCACGCGCTTTGTTTAAGTTAGATAGCTGGCATTCCGGGCGTTTCGTATAGTTTTCTTGTAGGGCTAGGTCCTAAATATCGTTGATTCCGTTCTAACTCTACTTTAAGTTGACATCTTCCAGCTCCTGCTCCTGCTTTGCGACCAGCATTTTATAGCGAGCATTGTATACTCCACTTTTATTACTGCAAATTTTGGGTGCGGCTCCCCGTTGTAGCAGCAATATAATTTGATATCCGGCGTTGCCGGCACTGCAGTTTTCTGCATTATTTTCTTCAATTTTGCTGCTGATTCTTCGATTTTAACATTGAGCACGGAGAGGAAGGCATGAACGTAGATCATCCCAAGTGGTGAGTGAATCCCTTGTTTGTTATTTAACTTTTTATACTGAATCTTTATGCCATATCCCTTGTTTGTTATTTAACTTTTTATGCCTGAATCTTTTTATGCCATAATCTTTGTATGCAACTTCTGTTCACTTCCTGATGTATTTATAAAAGTATTCTTTGATTTAAAAATAAGGAAAACAGTGTTTCCTCAAATTACTTTGAATTTAATGATGTCTTTAATAATGTACTTTGATTTGAAAGTTTTCCCATAATTCATTAGTGATTTCCTGGTTTCTTATGCATTTCAGATCATTGGATAGATCTAGACAGCCCATTTCCAATTCCCTTTTGACTGTCGTTCTTTTTATATACCCAAGTTCCTTTTATACCAAAGTTCTTTATACACTAATTCTTTTGTTAACACCAGATATACATTTGTAAATACATTGTCTCATAAATTTGAAATCAATTTAATTGTGTTATAAATAAAAAAAAATGTGTGATATTATTGAGACGTCCAAAAGACTTTGCTCCACCCAAATTATTTAGTGGAACCACTCGGTTTTCAGGAGAGTGCCACATTTAAAACTAATTCATATCACTCTCCCTCTCCCCGGTTACACATAGTTATTGTAAAGGTGAAATCTCGTTCAATATTTTGCCATGATATTTTGACACAAAAATCTCTAAAGTTGACAGGAACCGTGAAAGAATGACATAAATATAATTAAGGCAAATTGCAGTGTACGGACACTCCGTAATTAAATCGTTATCAATTTCTAACAAAAGATGGCGCACTACATATTCACTTGTCTTTGCGCGCCGACTTCTCTCCATTCGCGATGTAAACATAGTTGTAAAGGCAAAATCGCAAGATAAACACTTCGCATTCAAATGAAATCTCGTTCAATATTTTGTCATGATATTTGATAATTTGACCCATCAAGAATCTCGACAATTGACAGGAACAATGAAAGAATGACATAATTTTAAATTAAAGATATTGCAATGTAAGGACAATCAGTATATTTTAATCGTAATCACTTTCTTCAAAAAGATTTCGTGCTACATAAACACTGCTCACCGCGCGCCGACTTTTGTCCATTCGCAAAGTAAACAAAGTCGAAGACGGAATCTCAAGATAAACACTTTGCATTAAAATGCATGAAGTACATGCATGTGTACGTATGTTTGTATGTACATTTACATGTTACTTTTGTTAATAAAAAACATTCACATTGCCTTAGTCAATCTAGTAGAAAATATAAAGATAAAATAGTGCTCACCTATGAAAGTTGTCCAATTTTCTTACGGTAGTGTCTTTCATCAGGGCAGGGTAGCAACGCGTGCGTAATGTTGGAATGCTGTAAATTCGTAGGCCTACATGTACCTACTCCTCGGCTCCCGAGAGACAACCAACCACCACTTGGCCTTTACAAGGCAAATTAAAAATACACGTTCAAGTTCACTTCATTACGTGATTTGTGTTTGCAGTGCACATGCTTTACGTGGGTTCGAGTCAACTTAGTCCCAAACCGACTCGGTCCGAGCGGGGGGGGGGGATAAAACGCTTTTATTCAACCATGGTCCGAGTCAACTTGGTCCCAGGTCAATCCGTTCTAAGTCAACTCGGTTCCAGGTCAACTTGGTCCTACGCAAACTCTGTCCACTCGGTAAAGGTTAACTCGTTCTCACATCAAATCGTTCCCAGTCAACTCGGTCTCAAGTCAACTCGGTCCCAGGCTCTGTCAGTGTCAATGTGCTTGTCATGTTAATTTATGCAATATGGTGCTTCACGCTAATATGCGCCATCTTGCCCACGGGGCAATTTTACACGCGTTGCTGTGTACGCATCGTCAATAGATTAGAATTTCGCGACCCGAGCTGTTATGAATTTTTAGCCTCGAGCCTTGCGCATCTTTCGTAACCAAAACATAAAAATCAGACCACGCGCCGTGAGAACTAAACTTTCCCATTATACGTCGTGAACACAGAGAACAATTACCAATCGTACATATGAATAATTAATTATCAATGATTATAGTCATGAAACTTCTTTGGGTATATTTATGATGAGTTGCTCTATGCATGTACCGAGTTTCAAAAAAGTTTCGTAACTCGATGGCCGAGATCTTGGGAGGGCAGAATATCCCCTCCCCCGGCTGAGAGATGTTCAAAGTAACCCGGCCTTTTAGGGTTATACAAAGAAATAGTTGTTTACATCATTGGGGGATATTCAATTCCAACAATGCAAGAAAAGGATCGGTGCGCGGAATGTATAATGCATCGCGCTTAGTTGTCACACGATTTTACCACTAACTACAACTCGCCAACAAAGGGCGTATTATTTTGAAACGGCCTTCCGTGCGGCCAAAACAACACGTGCTTGATTTTCAAGTTGGCAAATTAAGGTAGAGGCCCATTATTACTAATGTTCATCGCGTGAGTCTTTTCATCGACCAATGGCTTTAGTTGTAACCAAGTCATTTTTTCAAAGTCAAGTCCCAAGTCAAATTTTAGCAAGTCAAGTCAAGTCTCCAGTCATTTTTTTCACAAGTCAAGTCAAGTCCGAAGTCAATTTTTTTATATATATATTAGATTCAGATAGTATTAATACTTAAACGGGATCCAGTTTATGTGTTCGACGACGGAACCGGGGTTGGGAATGTAAGGAGATACAAAACAAATTCTTTTGAAACATCGTGTCTCAAACACTTTATTTGTGTCCAAAGAGTCTAAAAACGCATATTGATATAATATTTTTAATCTTGTTCCATCACGTTGAATGTTTGAAGGACGCTCTGACAAAATGTCCGTCCGAACGTTTTCGTTTGATACATGATGTGAATTCTTGTTGCTTTATGGGGGATTGGGGGTAGCAGCCGTTTACCAGTCGTTTAAACCCAAAATGCGTTTAGCACGCTTACCGGTAAACCACTCAATGTGTACGTGTAGCCTATGGTCTCTATGGAACAACCGCTATATAACAATGTTCTAGCTCCTGAGAAAATTAGTATCCCGACTACCTGTTTATTGTGCACGAATTAATTAACTATCATAAAACACAACTGTGTGAAGCTGTGAGTCGCCCTAATTTCCCATTTGAAGGCATCTGTGTGGCCAAGTTCTTAGCCAGTTCATCATTGTGACCTAAACTTGTTTTTCTTTGTATTTTATCAATTGCTTCTTTGCCAGTCTAGATTAGGCTGGATATTTCATTTTATCACTGAAAGATAAAATACATTAATCCTACACAAACGCACAGTTGAGTCCAACACTTTCTTTTATCAGCTGATGGTTGCTATGGTGTAGGAAAAGTAAACATATCGATTGGGCTAATTGCAGTTTGCCGCCCCTTGATGGCATGAAGCCAAAAACGATGTTCTTGGCATAAGGATGGATGCTTTTTGCTAAGTTGATACAAATGTAATAAGTTCACACGCGCATTGACGCGGTAAGTGCATTTGGGGCAAGAAAGGCCAGTTCGGCGTAGCTTTTTGAGACCGCTACATCAAAAATAAATTTCTCCCGGAATATTTCGTTTTTCTCTTATATTTCCATGAGTGTTTCGTTCATAATTTGAACATCGTTTGGTGAATTGTCTCTGGGATGGTATAGGATTTGTGTTATACAACTGGCTGCAGCGATCTTGTGAGTTTTCGCAACTTTTCGTCATTTCGATGCTTCGCCCAGCCGTGGGCGTGATGCCGTACGCTGATCAGAGTGGGCCCTTCACCTGGTGACTGCAGTCTGCTAAATCATCGGACAGATCGTACTTAATTTACTTCATGTGCGTTTCTTCAGCTGACTTGAACTTTCAGTTATTTGTTCAACTCTTGGTGAGGTTTTGGAGATCGTGATTAGTCCATCAGTGAAGCTTGTGTGCGTGAATCATGTTCTGTTGTTAGTCTACGAACACAAGTACGCAACGTTATGACCGGCGGAGTACGGTCGGTGAATCCCCCGCCTAGTAGATTTCAGTCCATCCGGTACCGGCTGAGGTTCACGGCATGCTTGGCCGCGGAAACGCGGGAGTGCAGTGTGAAACCACTTCTATATGCAGGCCTGAACGCTGTTCATGACGTCCAGATCCCGGGATTTCTTCCTGCGTTTATACAGTATTGGACATCATGCGCAAACATGCTATCCTGGATGGAATTCGAGGTGAGAATTTTCAAATTATTGACCTGGTTTTGGGCAAATTTTTGTCAATGTTCCTGAGTAGTTTTGTGTGAAGTTTTTGGAGCTCCGCACCCGTGATTCAAAGTGGCTCGGCCTCACTGCCAACCATACCGTAGGCGAGTCTTGCTGGATTGATGAATCGGTCGTGCTGGATTGATCTTTGAGTAGGGCCTAGATAATTGAATGGTACAATTAAAGGGAATGTACATCATTGGCTTTTGCTGTAATTTTCAGAAAAATGAACTATTTGAGGGGTTTGTATAATAGATCGAATATTGTTACATTTACATTTTTTAGGTTTTGTGTTCGAAAAGGTTGGAAAACCAAGAAAAACAAAAATTTTTATGCAGTCTGGTTCCCAGACTCCACAAAAGATAAAATGAATCAATTTATAGATGATGGAAAATTGTAAGACAAGGGAACCAGCCTAGCTGACCTGCACCCGTTCATGAACATGTAACCAATAGCAAACAAAATTTGGACTGAAAAAAATGGTAAATTTAAAGCAGTAGTTGGACAATAGTTAGGTTTTTCCAACGCTGGTCGGCCAACCACCGTTGGAAATTGTATACAAAAATACCATTTTCTTGAAAATGACTTTACACCAGGTGCCATAATTTTACAAGATGCTTGAGACTGTCATTACGAACATCCTAGTAAGGTATTTGGTAAAAACTTGGTAGTTTTATTTTTCGATGTTTGCAAATGTTGTATATTCCCTTTAAGATGGACCGACTATAATTGTTGTGATGTTGAATGACAACTGCAATAAATGTCTGAAAAGATGATGTTTGAATTCAATGTAACTTATCAGTGTTGACAAATTTTGGCAGATCTGGTTAAAACTCAATCATTCGGAATATGGGGGAGATACTCAGATACATTTTGATGGAGCCTCCTAATTTTTGCCTGCAGTGAGTTTGTTCCATTTTTCTATAGTAAACTATGGGAACCTAGCAAGTAATTTTCTGGGCGAGTGCTGGAATTTTATTAATTCTGAGTAGGCCTAGGCCCATAGCTTATTCTTTCTTCATCGGTTTCTACTAAAATAAATAGGCCTAGGGCCTATAACTTGACCATTCTTCTCCCTTCATGGGTGCAATTGTCAAATCCCAATATAATCAAATACATTTATAAATTATAAATAGGGCCTAAATAAATAAACGCATGTTAAAAAAAAAAAAAAATATGAGATGGATAGCTGCTGCTTTGAGTATTGTTTTTTTACAGGATGCCACGGCACAGCAGACACTGCAAATTGGTTGGGGACAGGAACTTTTACAATTGAATACCCGATCTGCGGGTTGTCTTCCAAGTTCGGAAGTCTATAGCAAGGTCGGTGGGTTACTGATGATCGCTCAGCAACTTGGTAACGTGCAGAATATCAACTGTTGCCGAATTAAATGCACTCATCAGGAAACTGCCTTAACACAGAAGGAGTCGCATACTTCTACTTTGCGAACATGGTCTGTTAATTTCTACGGACATCTGTTTGAATTTAATCGGCACTGGATGCAATAGATGTTTCCTGATACATTCAGAATAAGCATGGAAAGTAATATTCCTGGTGGTCTTTAAGATACAAGTGTATTGTGTCACTGATGAGATTTAGAAATGTTTCTAACGTTTTAACCACGCGTGTTACAGTGTAGCAAATACAGCGGCTGATTGACCCAAATCAGATCTTTAACATCGTGTATGGTTTAATTTTGGTCAGCATAGTTTAGTAAATATCGACAAGGAATAGATACTTTTGGCTGGACACATTCTGGCACATGTATGTATAATTTCCAAGGTATATGCACCGTGACACATTTTCAAGTTTGAATCCACCCCTGAGAATTTCGGTGTAGGTGGGCGTATATTAGACATGGCTGCTTTTGTATGGTACAGGTTTCCAAAGGTAACCAGGAGAGTACTCAGCATATTGATTCAAAGTAGTGCATTGCGGTGGTGAATAGCTTTTTTCAAGGTGTATTAATACTTTGAATTTATAAGATTTGATGCCATTGAAGTAAGAAAGGGGATGCTGCCCATCTACGTGTATCTCAAACTCTTCATATTAATACTTACAGTTTTGCTCCTGGAGTCCAAAAAGAAACTTGGTCGCCGATTCAGGGGCCGGAAAGGAATTTTTCCCAATTTTTCCCACAAAGATGGGTTTTTTATTGGGTTTTCGCCTTTCCTAGGAGCAATGATAGCTAAATGTCATGATTTCAAGGTGAGCCTGATAAATTAAAGGTAATCACAATTGGAAGCTGATACTTTTGACATGTATACATACAACATTTTATTTATGTATTTGCCCCTATTTGCTTACTTTGGACTTCAAACACTTTGTGGGCCAACATTTGCCAGTTTTATTGTTGGGGCATTAGGATTGCAAGCTTCTGAATTTATACATCGATTTATGGGATTTGTATGATGAACATATGGACCTAAATGGTTCTGCACTTAATTGCAAGCTAGATCAGGAGTGCAATCTTGATTTGGAGATATAGTTTTACTTCAATCTTGATAACACCATGCTAGCCTTTCATGCCATATTTAAATGCATCTGTTTAGCCATGTTCTGAGCAAGTTGACTAATGATTGCTACCCGAATTGTTTTATCGCGTGCATTATCTGCAAGTTCACCTTGCATCTTACCTCCGTGTTTCCAAGTGATGGATTGTTTGTGTAAGCGTACCCATGATTTTTCTGGCAAGCATGCTAAGGATTTCTGCAGTTTGTTCTTTGAATGGTAAGACTAGCGTATTCATTTGTTGTAATAGTGATGTTCATCTTCCTCAATTTATCTCCGCGTGCTTAATTAACATTCTTACAACCGTGTTTCATGGGTTTTGTTCGGGCAAACATGCCCAAGTAGTGGTGACAAAACGTGTCATGGATGTTTACAATTGAACTCATTTTTTTTTAAACAAATGGTCAGAGTAACACATGTTGCAATATATATCTAAACAAAAAAATGGCATTGATCTTTCCTCAATTATATTGTCTGCGTGTATATTTTGCATTCTACATTGTTTCCAGGCAATGGATTGTTTGGGCAAGCATGTCCAGGATTTTGGGGCAAGCATGCCAAGGATATTTACAATTTGAATACAATCTTTGAGTCTAGTGGTGGTAGTTTGAACTTGCTGTATTATGCAGTGGTGGTTTACATTATTCCTCTTTTTGGGCAAATATACCCAAGTTGTTGGGGCAAGCGTGCCAAGGATATTTACAATTTGAATTCAATCTTTGAGTACAGTGGTCGTAGTTTGAACTTGTCGCCATTTCTGTATGTTTATTTTGCATTTTATAACTACACGTTTTCAAGACGTTTGCTGATTGCATTTTGTAACTTCACTTGTTTCCAAACAATGGGTTGTTGGGGAAAGCATGCCCAAGTTTTGGGGCAAGTGTACCAATTCAAAGAATTACAATTTGAACTCAATATTGGAGTCCAGTGGTCGGAATTTGCAATTCCTGCCATAATAGTAATCAGTTTTTCCTACGTATAGTTGCATTCTATTGATTGTTTGGGCAAGCATGCCCAAGTTTCTAGGGCAGGTGTGTATAGGATATTTCCCATTTCAACTGATTCTTTAAACCGATGGTCAAGAGTTTGCTCTTAATTATTGCAATAATGTTATCCATTATTCTTGAATATGCATATCTGCATCTTTTATTTTACAACCACATGTACACGCAAGGGTTATGCAGTGATGGCGTCCATTATTCCTCAATTTATTATCTGGATGTTTACTCTGCCTTTTTATAATTTCTAAGCAAGAATGGTTTGGGCAAGCATGCCCAAGTTTTTGGGGCAAGCGTGCCAAGGACATTTAGAATTTTAAATCATTCTTTGAGTACAGTGGTCGCAGTTTGAACTTCTTGCAATTATGTAGTGATGGTGTACATTATTTCTCAATGTATTATCTGTATGCTTACTTTGCATTTTACAATGGTACCGTACAAGTTACGACGCAGTGGGTTGCTTGGGCAAGAATTCCTAAGTTTTGGGGTAAGCGTGTGTTACAACTGATAATGTAGTAACCAACCGATAACGTATCACCAACCGATAATGTATCACAAATTGACCGATATTGTATCACTAACCGATAATGTACCAAAAATTGACTGATAGTGTAGTAAAATTTGTATCCGATAATGTATCACGTGTCGACGGATAATGTAACTACAAAATAACTGTATCCGATAATGTATCACCACGGAACGGATACTGTATCAACCGATAATGTATCAAAAATCAACCGATAATGTATCAGTATTGGAAAAAGGTGGAAATATTGCAAATTATTTAAAGTCTAATAAGTGCCTTTACTATGATAAGTCCCCACTCGAGAAAGTTTATCATTAAGAATATGTTTTTATTTTTTTTTGGGAGGTAGGGAGTTGCTCTGGTTTGGAGACGCTCTACTTCCAAGTGGGCCTAGGCTAGTGGCGTATCCCGCTTTTGATGTCAAGGGGGGGGGAGGGGGAGGGGGGGGGTAACCGCACTCGCACATCCGCGCCGAAATGTGGACAAATTCTTTTCTCCGGACATTTGACCTCCATATGGGCTCCGTGCTGCGACACAAGAGGGCGAGTTTTACCACTTTTGAGAGCCCCATGGACGTACGGGACCATTGATCCCCGTATGGAAATCAATGGACGGGACACAGCATGTGCGTACTGTACTGTACTGGTTCGCGCGCAAGGTTCCACACCAATGTGCCAGAATGTGGCTATTAGCAGCAGCGTCTTTGCATGAGCGTCAGGCAACGTCGGCGCGCGTATACGTTCAATTTAACTTGAGATGGTCTCCCAGACTATTCCCTCCCCCAATAACTTTGCATCATTCAAAATACGCGCTGTGCATGAACCGGGAAGCGATCGCAACCGGGAACACATACAAGTGGCGAGGCATGTGTATAGCAAAACTACCATCTGAAATGATCATGTAACGCTGTCACAAAGATACAATGTAACAAGTTTACCGGATTTAGGCGGCAATCGTCGAAGATAGTCTAGATGCGATCAAGCTTCATGGGTCCCTTGTCGACCCCGTCGATATTTTTCTTACAGAAGGGCACAATCACAGCATTACTGCTCATTTAGTGGGGGGATGGGGGGTTGAGGGAGGGGGTTGAGGAGGGGGATGAGGGGGGTCGTGCATATTTTCAACCGTGAGCGCTGATAAAATCCTACAATCAGGTACACAATATTACTGTACCGTACAAAATATTACTGTACCGTACAAAATAATGCCCCGGGGGGGGGGGGCACCCTTCGCATGTGACGTCATTTGTTATTTGTCTACCCACTGACTTCAGTTTGTTCAACCCACACAGTTTTGAGTCCAAACGTCACGAGCCTGCCGCTTCCTTGAGGCCAACACAGGCGCGAATCCGGGGTGGGAGGTCCCCCAGCTGTGTCCCAAAAAAAAAAAATACTGGTATAATGTCCGCCTGTTCAAAATACGGACGGAGGCAGCTTAGATAGGGGGTATTTTTACACCATTCTGTAATCCAGTGTTAATAATTGTCAAATTTGAACAGCGTCCCCTATTGAAATATGATACCCCCTTCCCCAAGTTTTTGATTTTACGGAGGCCAAGTGTCCGAAAAAAATAAATCCTGTGTACATTTTCAGATTGTTTTGCTGATGAACCCCCCTCCCGCGAAAATTCCTGGATCCGCCCCTGCAACAGTAGCGTAAATCTGCGCTGGGGACTTGGGGATGGGGGATAGCTAAAAAAAAAGTCCTGGCCGTGAAATACAAGCGGGGGGGGGGGCCTTGCTGGAGACCACATGACACTGGGGTTGCTGTTCATGATACAGACGTCCCAGCGCATTTCAAGCTATTTGTATATTTTCTCCCTTTCTCAATACTATTTAATACATTTCGGCGGTTGGAAAGTTTGAAAAATACCTCAAAATAAGCCCTTTTTCTAAATACAAAATAATGGGGGTGGTGGTGATCAACTAGCCCAGACCCCCCCCCCCCCCGCCTCCCTTGTCAAAACGTGGGGCGGGAGAATCGGACATAAAACAAATATTTGTGTACACCTTTTCCCAATACTGATACATTATCGGTTGATTTATGATACATTATCGGTTGATACAGTATCCGTTCCGTGGTGATACATTATCGGATACAGTTATTTTGTAGTTACATTATCCGTCGACACGTGATACATTATCGGATACAAATTTTACTACACTATCAGTCAATTTTTGGTACATTATCGGTTAGTGATACAATATCGGTCAATTTGTGATACATTATCGGTTGGTGATACGTTATCGGTTGGTTACTACATTATCAGTTGTAACAAGCGTGCTTAGAATGTTTCACTTTTGAACTGATTCTTGAAACCAATGATTCTTGCCATAATGGTTAGGCATTACGTATCCGTGTGTTCTATTGATTGTTTGGGCAGGCATGCCCAAGTTTTTGTGGTAGGTGTGCCAAGGACATTTCCAATGGAAACTGATTCTTTAAAACCAATGGTCAGGGTTTACACTTAAACATTGCAACAATGGTATCCATTATTCTTCAAAACGTATTGCTGCGTCTTTTATTTTAAAACCATGTTTACAAGTAAGGGTTTGTTTGAGCAAGCATGACAAAGTGTTTGTGGCAAGTGTGCCAAGGATATTCGCAAGTTGCGCTCATTCTACATGCTAATACTTTGCATGCTACAAAGTCATTCCCAAGCAATGGGTGGTCTGTTTTTATCTTGTTGTGGTAATAATGGCAACTCATTACAGCTACAATTTCAGGTAATTTCATTCTGTTGCTACACACTCCACTGTTTGTGTTTAATTCACTCGTCGGGGTATAGTACAGGCATTATGTGAAAAATTAAGGGGTAACCTCCAACAAATTGCAACAGAAACTATTTAAAAAGGTTATTACTCAGAAAAATCTCCTCTATAACATATTAAAAGTCTTAAGAAATCCGAGTGGTGGAAAGTAGTTTTCTAATGTGTTTCTAAACCACACCCAGTACCACTTTTTTTTGCTACTTTATAATGGAATATTTAGTGATGCTGCAACAATATATTTAATACTAAACACAGAGAGTTGATCTTAATTTATTATTGAGATGCCCATTGACTTCAGAAAGGATCTGTAGATGATTTATATTCATTTATTATGCTGTAATATATATATACTATCTGCAATATGATATATATATATATGAATCTATATATAACATATAGGTTCAGTCTATTCTGCTACCATTGGTTTCACGCACACGCACACTGCGTGGCGATCATTAGGCGAATTTACTCATTATTCTAGACCTTGGTAAGTTTCAATATCCCTATGTTTCCCAAATTTGCGATATGGCGATAATAATTTGCATAAATGCAGTATTAATTTGCATAGATTAAAGTTAAAATTATGGCTGTCATGTGTGGACATGTCACAATAAAATTTTCCCTGATAATCAAATCCAGTCATGTACATAAATTAATTTCACACTATGGTGCATTGCTATAAGGTTCCTTAAAAAAGGAAAGAAATCCAAGTGGTGGAAATATGCCTAATTTGCATAAATTCAAAATGGCCACTAATTACATGATTTTTGATTTGGCCATAACTCTTGTCCTGCACTGCTTTTTGGAGTACTTTGAACAACAATTTGTTCTTTGACATTGATTTCATCATCATTCCAGTTCGAGGTACCTTATGAGATCCTATGTTTCCTATCGGGTATAATATTTTTTGTTAAGGTTTCTTTCTCACTCCCTGTGACCTTTGATCCTTCCCCTTTCTGGTCCCTCCCCTGTTTATACCAGACCCCTTGTGGTTTGCCATCTCCCTTTGTTTCTTTGTTCTCTCATCCACCCTCCCCTGCATCTTTTCACACCTTTCCCACCTAATCCTCCTTTTGTGTTTCTTCCTTTAGCCCTGCATGTTTGTGCGCACCCTCATGTTAATGTATGTACCTCTGTCATTTCTGTTTTAGCCTCTGAAGAAGAACTAGCTAAGTTCGCAACGTCAGGCCACATTAGTTTTTAGATTTATATATTTCAGGTCCATCCAGTCAGTAAGCAGTTTGCAGCAGTCTTACTTTTTTTCATGTTTCTAGCTCTTGTCAAAGTTCGTATAAGTGTTGGAAATTGTGATATCCCTGTGTCGCAGAGCGAACCCTTGCGCCGCTCTACTCGGACCAAAAATCAAGGAATAACTCAAGATAACAGAGGATTCAACACAGGAGTTACAAATCACAAAAATCAAATTATATATTACGGGAAAGAAATAAACCTCAACCCGAAAATACGTGGGCGAGGGTTTTATACCCCTCCCGCATGGGTGCAAGCCCGGAATTGGTATGCAACAAAGGAAAAAGGAATTACGATTTGCATAATTCACCTAGCACCCACCTCCGAAGTTACATAACACTCTACGGCCGTAAAAAAATTAGTGATTGATGAATTAACTCAGAAAATAAAAGGAATAATTTTAACAGTCTTTTGACACCCTGTACATAAACACATTTCAGGGACAAAAAATCCCTACTTTAAATCCACTAGTACACTGCATAGGGATATCACATTTTGCAACGCGTATGCCAACTTTGAGATGAGCCAAAAACCGAACAAAAAAATATCTTTCCCAATTTTTTGATATTTTGTAGCGAACATCTTGGGGTTTAATTTTCATCCAAGTTTGTCTCAATGTCGGGTGATCCACTAGGTCAAATTCAAGGTCAAATTAAAGGTCGAAATGTCATTATACTTAAAATAACCCCGACATGAAAAAAACAAAGGTAAATTTGGATTTCTCATGATGTAACCTTTCAAAAGAAATTAAGATTAACACATTTGGCTCACAGATTATAGAAATATGGTCATTTAAAAATGGCAGCAATGTCCATTTTGACCAAAATTGCCTGGGCGGTAGCGCGAAAACTGTTTGTCCGACGGTGCTAAAACTTAAAATTTCGGCTTTTCAGCCGAAATTACCCTATAAACTAAATATGATCCAATTTGGAGAGGTTGGGGTTTCAAATTTAAAAGTTTTGGGGGTGATTTGACACTGAATGGCCCCAATGTCAAATGACAAAATGTTGTTTAAAGTACCCCGAAAAGCAACTTAGGACGAGAGTTATTATTCGATAGCATATTATGTCATATTTTTGGCCACTGCATTTGTCTTTGCTAAGGCAAAAAAAAAAAAGTCTCCAGTTTCTGGTATGGAGCTTGCCCCAAAAGTGGTGCGGCGACGCGGCTTTTTTTTTTTTTTACCTGTTTTTTTTTTTTTTTTTTGGCTTCAAATGTCGGCTGATGATTGCAAATGGTGCCCGACTAAACTTTGTGCAAATATATGGGAGTCCAGAGAGGCCACATAAATCTTATTCTCAATCATAACCCCATCTAAAAATACGTTAAAATTGTGCAGCAGCAGAATTCCAGTCAAACCAGTGAGTTTGGGGGTTTTGAAACATCATCTTGTATTGAAAAAAAAAACTTTTTCATTTTGCCGACGGCGACGGCGACGCGCGCGCATACCAGAAACCGGAGACTTTTTTTTTTTGGCCTAAAGAAGGAATTTTTTCTCATAATTATTTGGATAGACTTACCTTCCTAAGCAATCAAGTCCGAAGTTATGATACAAATTAGGCTCGAAATGGCGGCCATTTTGAAATCCAAGATGGCCGCCACACGGTAGCTGGGAAAAAATGTCTCCAATGCATTTCCGGCTTAGGGAGGTAAACTCTTTCCAAATATGGCAAAAATTACTTCTTAAACAAAAAAAAGCAAAAGTACATAACGGCCTATATACTATTATGGCCGCGCCAAATCATATGAAAATCATGTAATTAGCGGCCTTTTGAATTTATGCAAATTAGGCATATTTCCACCACTTGGATTTTTAACAACTTTTTTAGGGACCTTATAGCAATGCACTGTGGTGTGAATTTTGACTTGGATTATCAGGGAACACTCAATTGGTACATGTCCACACATGGCATCCATTATTTTAACTTTAATTAGGCATATTGATATACGGCATTTATGCAAATTATACGGCATTTGGAAAATTTCGGAAACATAGGGATCTTGGAATTTACCTAGGACTTGAATAATAAGTAAATCAATGTAAAAGGACTAAAACTGTTGTTTAAAGTACCTCTAAAATCCACCTAGTATGAGAAATATGACCAAATCAATGCGAAAGTCCTAATATATGCGGCCATTTTGGATTTATGCAAATTAGGCATATTTCCACCACCTCGATTTTTTCAGACTTTTAGTATGTCATTTTAGGGACCTTATAGAAATGCACTGTGGTGAAAAAAATTCTGTTGCAATTTGTTTGAGGTCAAACCTTATATTGCCTGTACTAGTAGGGCTCTATTTGTGCTGCCTCAGTCGTCCCAGTGGGGCGCGCGTTGCGCGTTTGGCAGTAAGGTCATGGGAGCGACGGGCAGTGCCTCAATTCAAACTAAATAAACAAGTTGGGTATTGAGTTCTGAAGTAAGACTTGGAATTTGGACGTTAAACATTTAAAAGGTTGTGTTTACTCTTTGTAAAAAAGTACGCCAAGCACCCATTTGTACTGATGGGGCATGCCAACCGTATCTACGAGCGGTGGACCAAATCGGGGTGCTTGCATATATTCAAGTCACGTGACAAAACTAACAAACACTTTGGCTAGCACCCACTTGTTCTGGTGGGGCTAGTGAATGGTTGGCAAGCGTGCCAAGGTTTTGGGCCCAGTGATGCCAAGTATGGCAAGGAGGGGCAAGCGTGCCCCGTTTTATGGCAAGCGTGCGAAATGTTTACGCAAATAACTTTAAGTAAATCGGAAGATAATTTTAATTGTTCCAGTATAGTTTATCGAGGTATTCACTGCCATTTAATCAAGTTAAATATTGACCATGGAGAGATAAAATAGCGGCTTAAAAACTATGCCAAAAAGTCAAGTCATTGTTTCAATGCGTGGTTTTGTGCGTAGTCTGAGAATAATGCTTATGGAATTAAAACGATTAAATTTCTTTTTATAAAATTTTAATTTAGTAAATAACTGTTAACTCGCATTCACGTCAGTCTGCCAAGCCAAATGTCGCATGGGCTACACTGTGCTTCAAGTAAAGATATAACTCAGTGAATAATGTACATGAGCATGTGTGCCATTGACACAAACATTTCCTTGGCTTATATTATTGTTTTTAAATAATGTTATTATTTTCAACAGGCAATTTGCCAAATGAACTAGGACAAGGAACTGTTAGGAACTATGAAAAATTCACTAATGACGCACGACCATTCCCATTTGATTCAAAGATGAATTGCTTGAACTACATCCAACAGTTTTCTCGACATGCTCAACATGTGTCAATTGCTGTTTTTACTCGCACATTACGATTATATGTGAAATAATTACAAGAAATACGTTCTTTAAGTACGGCTGATATGGTAGATGTACATTCTATCATTTGTTTACATGTCGTCATATGAAATGATTTGTTTCAATTTGAACCATTTATGGTAACCTACTCCGGGTTTTCTTTGCTTTTGGGTTTTCGTCATTAACCTGTTGGCGTTTTTTCTCCAAGTGTTTTGTGGGGAGCCGTCCTACACAGATGCTGCTTGGTAACCCGATCTGCTTGGACGACTTGTGGCGTGTTTTCCCCACACAAACACTGGTTCTATCTGTCTATTACCGCAATTATCTCAGCTTATTCCTCGAAATGTCATATGATTCTATCAAACAGTTTTATATTGTGTTCTGAATTGTTAACAAGGTTATATTTAAATGTGTTATATTAATATTGTGATTTTTCTGGTACTTCCAAGGAAGTTTTTTAATTGTTGGTAATGTAAAAGGAAATTATATGTATGTATATACTTACATCCCAAACGTTTTGAATCTGAGTGGGAAGTAGTATTACTGGTAAATGTTTTATGACGACTATACTTTACTTTGAAAAATGTAATATTGCCATGGAAACAATCTAAAGATTTCAATGAACATTTTCTTGCAATGTATTTATTAATGTACATAAAACTGCAATTACTAAATTAAATATAAAATATAAATAATATACATTGTGAAGAGAATCACACCGGAGAAAAGCACTGTGGTCACTCGGCAATCATTCATTCGCTGGAAACAGTCCAACAAGCATGGTTTAACAATCACATGTACAATTTACCTGCTACCAGTTCTAATGATTAACCGGTCCAAGTAACTACCAGCATGGCTAAGTAAATTCCCATTGTTACCACTTACATGCTAACGGTTATACAATTCCAATACTACGGATATTCCTACACCTAGAAGCGCAATTGCTTCGCCCAAGTCCCAAGGGACTATACGGCTATCCCTACACTAATTTAGAAGCGCAATAACTTCTCACAAGTCCCAATGGACTACGGATATCCGTCCAGTTAGAAGTGTAATCGCTTCTCCAAAAGTCCCAATGGACTACGGATATCCGTTCATGCAGTTAGAAGCGCAATCGCTTCTCACAAGTCCCAGGGGACTATAGATCCCTACATTTAAAAGCGCAGTCGCTTCTCGCCAAAATAAGCGCAATCGCTTCTCACCATTAGAAGCCTCGCCATCGCTTTTCGCAAGCTGATAAACGCTGCGGATAAAACACTTATCCGCAGCACAAGAGCCCATGGAGGGAGATTGGCTGAGATCCATCATTCCAAGGATTATGGACGTGAGCCAGCACCCCCGGCGATAGTGGCTCGTCCGTTTGTGCTGACCCTTGGCCTACCACTCAAAATTTGACAAATGGACGATCTCACCTCTCTCTCCATGGGCTCAAACCATCCGGCCCGCTACTCGTACGGAACCCAACCCTTTCCCCGTCGTCCAAAACATACTGTACACGATCCCAACGAATTCAAACATATCATTTAAACTCGGTAAAAAAAATCCTTTCAATACCTATCTGAGATTACAGAGGCTCCATTGTTTCAAAGCAGCAACCCTGAATTAGGAGATCGGGGTGGGAGGAGGGTCATTGACTGTATCAAGCGAAAACCAAACCGAAACTGAGCGGTCATTGTGCCTGTGCTCTGGCATTGCGCGCGCTCTGGCAACTTGAGCCATGAACTCATCATGACCGCCTGACAACCGATGCAGACAAGACATCCACTAGCTGCCTCCCCGCGCGCGCTCAATTTACTTGGTCCCTCTTGACACTCAATGTGTGACCGCGATGTGACCTTTCACAAAGGGGCCTGCGCTCGATTGAGAGCGCAAGCCGTGTTGTGAAGAGAATCACACCGGAGAAAAGCACTGTGGTCACTCGGCAATCATTTATTCGCTTGAAACAGTCCAACAAGCATGGTTTAACAATCACATGTACAATTTACCTGCTACCAGTTCTAATGATTAACCGGTCCAAGTAACTACCAGCATGGCTAAGTAAATTCCCATTGTTACCACTTACATGCTAACGGTTATACAATTCCAATACTACGGATATTCCTACACCTAGAAGCGCAATTGCTTCACCCAAGTCCCAAGGGACTATACGGCTATCCCTACACTAATTTAGAAGCGCAATAACTTCTCACAAGTCCCAATGGACTACGGATATCCGTCCAGTTAGAAGCGTAATCGCTTCTCCAAAAGTCCCAATGGACTACGGATATCCGTACATGCAGTTAGAAGCGCAATCGCTTCTCACAAGTCCCAGGGGACTATAGATCCCCACATTTAAAAGCGCAGTCGCTTCTCGCCAAAATAAGCCGATCGCTTCTCACCATTAGAAGCCGCGCCATCGCTTTTCGCAAGCTGATAAACGCTGCAGATAAAACACTTATCCGCAGCACAAGAGCCCATGGAGGGAGATTGGCTGAGATCCATCATTCCAAGGATAATGGACGTGAGCCAGCACCCCCGGCGATAGTGGCTCGTCCGTTTGTGCTGACCCTTGGCCTACCACTCAACATTTGACAAATGGACCATCTAACCTCTCTCTCCCTGGGCTCAAACCATCCAAACACCCATACCTCCAATTTTCCTCCTTTTTTTGTATGTGGCCTGGTGAACCAGTTGTGGCCGACTGGTAATTTACCGGAGGCAATACGACACCCTTAAGACATTTGTGATCAACTAATTGTTGTTTCTCCATTAATCCTTGAATAAACCCAAAATCTAGTAAATTAATAATATACAATATTTTTATAACATATATTATAATTACCCAATAATTTGGATCGTGCTGATCTGATTTCGCACCACGCGTCCTTTTATGTTCAGCCTACTGTGGATAATTATTAACACAAACTGTGCTTTATCTAATTTGCCAACGTGACAATGCCACGTGTCTTTTCCTATTCCTCTGACCCTTTTCATGTTTAATTTAAATGTGTGTCCACTCAGTGGCGCCAGCCAACGTGAAGTGCAGTTCACGCCAGAACCAGAACGCCTATACAATCGTAAATCCGTAACGTGGAGAAACCAACGATCTGATAAGTCATCGAAGGTGTAGCGTTTTCAGATTATCAATTCTTAATTACCAATTCGTCTTAATTTTTGGTTAATTATCACACTTTAATTACCAATGTTCCTTTTGAACTTGTTAATGATTAATTCTCCTGAATGCATTACTCATCGTTTTCATTGTATACACATACACCCACACAGTGCCTATGCAATGTGTAGCCCCTATACTTTTTTACATAGCAAATGACCTTCACTGCCCACACACGTCATTGGTAAGTTTCTTAGTACAACCAAGTTACTTTCCAGATCATTGTTTTAAGGAACTATATTACTCATTCCTAGTCATTTTTCTGAGATTCAATGAACTTGAAACGACGATATGACTAAGTTTTCCCATTCTTAAGTATTTCTTATTCCCACGACTTCCTGTTTCCACCAGTATATAAGTCCTAGCTGCTCCACTAGCAGTTCTTCATTCTATTCTGTTTTCTGTTTCAATTCCATTTCTATT
This sequence comes from Patiria pectinifera, assembly GCA_029964075.1. Taxonomy (NCBI): domain Eukaryota; kingdom Metazoa; phylum Echinodermata; class Asteroidea; order Valvatida; family Asterinidae; genus Patiria; species Patiria pectinifera. The sequence continues at coordinate 5,773,221 of CM057129.1, read as the reverse complement.
CTGTTTTCTATTCTAGTCTATTTCAGTTCACCCAGTTCTCTTTGTCTCAATTCACTGTAACCAGTTCAATCGATCAATGTGTAAATAACATAATTGTTGTTTAATAAACAGTCACGGTAAACACAGTCCTCAATTAAAGAATTGTGTATCGACTCATCCATTCCCCAACAAATTGGTAACCCAGACACCAGTGAACACAGCAATTAATTTGGCGATCCAGTGATACCGACATGATATGTAATTATAGCCAGGAGTTCATCGGGTTTTGTTTTATGAAAATTTTTGTAAGTTAATTACTCCCACTGGCCACTGCACAATTACGATATGAGCGGCTACCGAATATTGTATAACAACCAATACCCCTTAGGCCTGAACGGCAACGTACTACTTGTTTTTAACCAACCTGGTTCAGCAATGCCTACCACAATTCAAATGTTAATCACAATTCAGTAGCAAAATATGTATAATCCCTTCAAAAGTCATATGCCCTATTACACTACGAATTGTCTCTAGCCAACCTGGTACACATAAATGATCGACTACAACTTCAGTAATGCAATCAACCTGGTTTGCGTTTACAACGTGAATATGTGACTCCATTGAAGACAACACATAATTATATAAACAATAATTGTAGTGAACGACCGTGTTTGTAACCCGCACATATGACTTGTACTCCCCTTAAGTATACTGCAGGCACCCATTCACAAGTAGGTTCATCTGATAACTCATGCGTTAACGTTAACTTAAATTTTACTTCAACTTCAACCCCTAACCCCTAAGTCATGATCGGTTATGTGTTTCGGGAACCACAATATGCCTTGACAATCTGGTGACTATGCCCTTGATGAGCGTGTGCGGTAATAGTCTTAAGTATTTACATGTAGTTCCATATCGCCCCTATATACCTGGTAAGCTACTACATGTATCTCAGTCAACGAACTTTGACCGGGCGGCTCACCGCCACGCTTGGGATTCATACAATATTGGATGCGAACACCATTCCTGCATTTACAATAATCGTAAGACTTCAACATAATAGCCGGCTCAGCGTCCCGTGATGTGTAAGTGTGTGTGATCTTGCTTGAAACAAAATAAGTTACCCCCTTGGACAACCCGTTGTCCCTACATTCAACAACCACTTGATACTCCGTCTAGAGTGTTACAAAACCGCTGAATTACCGAATAACAATTGCCTGTTTTGGTTTGGTGTTAATCGTCCCTTTCACTGTGCCCCAAAATTGCCGGTGCTGAAGGGTACCGGACGTGTTTGGGCTAAAACAGTTTATATATAGTCCGTCGCAGGGGCTGCACAAGTCCGTAAGCCCCTATAAAAAGAGTTCGACTTGCGGAGGGTTTGTTGCGCGGCGTGCAACCACTCAAACCGTTATGAAAAATGTCCGACTCCTAATGTCCTGCTAATAAGCCCCGGGCTTTTTAGCAGGGGCTGTCCGTCAATCGCCCGCGACATTCGAAAACCACCGTGTAAACGTGGCAATTGGGCAACGACACAAAACTGTCCGCACAAAATATGTCCGACAACCTGACGGCAACGCTTTGCCTCGACTCCCCACAGGCTGGTCTACAAGTTCTGTGTTAAGTGCTGGTGAAACTCCCACTACTCCTTTCAAAGCAAGGAATCTGCAGACTGCACTAGTGGTTCCCATTGCAAGTCACCGATCCTGTGGTCGGCCCCGCCGACCTTAACTCATCGGGATGAGGCTGCCGCCGATTGCCATATCCTCGGGGTGCACCCTGTATGTAGATCAAAAACAGAGCTTTTGTGAGGGACCTAGTAACTATTACGGCAATTCGCATCTTGTCACAGATTAACAATTTTGCACTTTAATAACCTAATGTGGGCTCATGCCTGATCTCGTAGGAGCACACAAACCTTGTTAAGCCCTGAACTGAGTGAACGGCATCGCTCCTCAACATTGCCCATCTGTGTATGTCCTCATATTAGGCTTATAAGTCCCATAGCAACTACGCTGCTGACTTGTGGACAGATTCAAACTAAATCGCAACCAATGGGTTGGCACCCTACAACTCTCCTGTAAGACAAGGACCCCAATTGCCGCTCTTACTGCCCCGCTGGGTCGTACTAAGCAAACAAACACTAACCAGAAGGACCGGGGTGAGGTACAATGATATGGACACTCCAGCGCCCAAAGCTCCTATCAGAAACTGATCAAAAAACGTCCCGATGTTTGTTTACTGGTTAGGAAATCACTGAAAATGTCATAGAGACGACCTGTACCCATTGAATGTACGTCCCCAAAATTATCCATATACGACAACAACTCTCACTGCTATCTACTGGTCAATGGCCATTACTAACAAACTATGAAACTCACTGATAACCCATCGTTGACTATGACCCACAATATGGCCGGTTGCAGTGCCCTACTAACTTTAATACTCTGTTCAAACAATTTGCTTAGGCAGCACCTTGACTGACACGTGAGTGGCGCCAAACTGTGCACACGCTCATGACAATTGCTCGTATGTAGGGCCTATGTATTGATTCATTTATTTATTTATCTATTTATGTACTTATGTTAATCTTCGAATGTACTAGTTAATCTTCCGCGGCCGTGGATTTCACCCATATATTCCTCTTCATATTAACGCCTGCTCTACGTTATTCGGAATCGTCGCCTCGGCCAACCGTTTCGATACGTCTGGGACTCCACCTCCTCCCAGTTGGGCGGTCGCCTAGGCGATTAAACGGGGCGATCTGCGTATTTATCGAACTACTTCAAGTCGGGCAAGTTCTCGTTCCATGTTATTGCTGTTGTCATTCCGATAACAGTTAAAGAGTAACAATTAAATTTATTAGTCGATTTACTGAACACTAAAATCCTGAAAAACGAGAGCCCCGACAATCATTAACTGTATCAAGCGAAAACCAAACCGAAACTGAGCGGTCTTTGTGCCCGTACTCTGGCATTGCGCGCGCTCTGGCAACTTGAGCCCTGAACTCATCATGACCGCCTGACAACCGATGCAGACCAGACATCCACTAGCTGCCTCCCAGCGCGCGCTCAAGTTATTTCGCCCATCTCGACACTCAATGTGTGACCGCGATGTGACCTTTCACAAAGGGGCCTGCGCTCGATTGAGAGCGCAAGCCGTGATGTGTTAAATTTTAAATAAAATATTAAGGGCTCCTGAACCCAAATGCAGATTGGTTGTTTCAGTTATATGTGTTTTCATTTTGAGTTCGAGTAACGCAAGTCCATAAAACATTTTGGGTGTCCGAGGCGGGGTGGGGGGCGGGGGCGGGGTGTCGCTTTTTTTTTGAGGAATTTCTATGTTTTTTGTTTTTTTTTGACGGATCGGGGGGGGGGGGGCGCATCCATGCCAGTTAACCACTGTTTTATTGCAGTGTCTCAAACTTGGTCCCGAGCCAAATTAGGTTCATTGTGCGAAAACAATGATTATTCAGTCAACCATGATTTGATGTCAAAAAATAAGATATTTTACCATTAAAAAGAGGAGAGTGTGGATTAAAATCAAACTAGGCACACTGGTGTAACTTACATGATCTTCACAAAATCAGAAATGATCTACTGGATGCGTTTTTTTAGACCTACGCACTGTATAACAACCACAACCGCCATTTAATTTAGGGCATTTGTGATTACGAAAACGTAAACATTACCCAATTCCCGGTTGACAATATGTCGAGTTGATTATGATTTTTTATTATAGTAATAAGGGGATTTCAGCGTCTAATGGATAAGCCAAATTACCATTTGGTGGCAAATTCTATCCGTGGCAAATATATTACAACCATTCACTCAAACGAAAAATAAAATAGGTACATCTGAACTGTATCATTGTCTCATACTTTGCTCCGGGGTGAGGTACAATGATATGGACACTTCAGCGCCCAAAGCTCCTATCAGAAACTGATCAAAAAACGTCCCGATGTTTGTTTACTGGTTAGGAAATCACTGAAAATGTCATAGAGACGACCTGTACCCATTGAATGTACGTCCCCAAAATTATCCATATACGACAACAACTCTCACTGCTATCTACTGGTCAATGGCCATTACTAACAAACTATGAAACTCACTGATAACCCATCGTTGACTATGACCCACAATATGGCCGGTTGCAGTGCCCTACTAACTTTAATACTCTGTTCAAACAATTTGCTTAGGCAGCACCTTGACTGACACGTGAGTGGCGCCAAACTGTGCACACGCTCATGACAATTGCTCGTATGTAGGGCCTATGTATTGATTCATTTATTTATTTATCTATTTATGTACTTATGTTAATCTTCGAATGTACTAGTTAATCTTCCGCGGCCGTGGATTTCACCCATATATTCCTCTTCATATTAACGCCTGCTCTACGTTATTCTGATTGTAGTAAGATTTGCAATCCTTACTTCTAACCTGGAATTTCGACAAGACACTAACGGGGAAACCAGCAAGTACTAAGCAAAGCTGCATGCAAAACGCTTTCCAGCTCCACTAAAAGTAAAAGGAGGGTAGGTCTTGCTTTAATTGGAGTGTGTGCTAATTCTAGGACAATCAGAAACTCACGAACATGCCTAGTCAATTCGGCCCAACACCCATTGTTATCTGAGCTTCAGGTATTGCACAGTGGTAAAGGAATCTGCTCACCCGGAATGCATGAGAAGACACTCCACGGACTTCAGGACTTGTGGCCCGCCGCCGGTTGTCAAAGTAACGCCGTGGTCCGGTCACGCCCGATTCCGGTGGAACGGTGAGCACGCCGTTTGTCTCAGGTTCCCGTGCTCGGCCAGGGAGGGGAAAGCACACTGCACTGCTAAAGGAAGACTCGATGTCGTGATGTCCGAGTCCAGTCCTTGACCCACTCCGGAGTTTGGCCGGTCCGTCCGGCCAACAACTCTCTGTCGGCGTTGCTAGCCCATGCTCGCTCGTCTAGCCCCGACGCAATATCGTTCCAGACCGGATCATCCTCATGTCAAGCTTACGGAATCGTCGCCTCGGCCAACCGTTTCAATACGTCTGGGACTCCACCTCCTCCCAGTTGGGCGGTCGCCTAGGCGATTAAACGGGGCGATCTGCGTATTTATCGAACTACTTCAAGTCGGGCAAATTCTCGTTCCATGTTATTGCTGTTGTCATTCCGATAACAGTTAAAGAGTAACAATTAAATTTATTAGTCGATTTTCTGAACACTAAAATCCTGAAAAACGAGAGCCCCGACAATCATTGACTGTATCAAGCGAAAACCAAACCGAAACTGAGCGGTCTTTGTGCCCGTGCTCTGGCATTGCGCGCGCTCTGGCAACTTGAGCCCTGAACTCATCATGACCGCCTGACAACCGATGCAGACCAGACATCCACTAGCTGCCTCCCAGCGCGCGCTCAAGTTATTTCGCCCATCTCGACACTCAATGTGTGACCGCGATGTGACCTTTCACAAAGGGGCCTGCGCTCGATTGAGAGCGCAAGCCGTGATGTGTTAAATTTTAAATAAAATATTAAGGGCTCCTGTACGGAGCCCCTAAAGGGACATCCAATTTTTTTTTTATCTCATGCGCACGACATATATCTCGTGCGCACGACATAATTTATCTCGTGCGCACGACATATATCTCGTGCGCACGACATAATTTATCTCGTGCGCACGACATATATCTCGTGCGCACGACATATATCTCGTGCGCACGACATAATTTATCTCGTGCGCACGACATATATCTCGTGCGCACGACATAATTTATCTCGTGCGCACGACATATATCTCGTGCGCACGACATAATTTATCTCGTGCGCACGACTTATATCTCGTGCGCACGACATAATCTCCCGGTTGCTTTGACAGAAGTACGTACACAGAAAGGTGTAACTTGTGTAATCCTAAGTGGCGTGGAAAGTCTAGACAGCATTTTCAGTGACTAAACAGGTAGTACGTGACCTAGGCCTATATCGCATTGAATTGAGTGTCATTCTGTTACTTTATCGTACATGGTTGAACATGGCACGTTAATTAAAGTTGTTCTGGTAATCCGTCTTGTCTAAAACTGAGCTCACTCAGTGTATTGGTAACAGACATGATGTCTAGAGTGTATGCATGTAATGAAATACGTATTAATCTCCTTTCAGGCTGCAGACAATGGATGCTGTCAACAACCTGAGAGATGAAGCCATCAAGCTGTACTTTGAAATGGGCCTTCTGTACAAAGATATTGTACAGATATTGGCGCTGGAGCATGGCATTATTTTATCACTACGACACCTCAAACGAATTCTAAGAAAACTTGGTCTGTTCCGCAGAAAATATTACTCCAACATTACAGATGTTGTCGAATTTATTCATGATCAAATCCAAATTTCTGGTAAACTTCATGGATACAGATGGATGTCCGAGAAATGCCACTTGCATAACTTACAATGTAAAAAGGAAGATGTGCGAATGATACTTCAAATTCTTGATCCTGAAGGCAACACACAAAGAAGAAAACGAAGGTTGCTGCGTCGCTCGTACTATGCCAAAGGTCCAAACTTCATCTGGCACATAGATAGCTATGACAAACTTAGGAGATATGGCATCTGCATCAACGGATGCGTCGACGGCTTCTCACGACGAATCGTTTGGATGAATGCGTACAACACTTCTTCAGATCCACAGCTGATTGGGGGTTACTACATGGAAGCTGTAGAATCCCTTTCTGGATGTCAATGGTTCGTCCGGGGTGATCTTGGTACTGAGAATGGCCATGTGAAGCATATCCAGACATTTCTACAGATGGATGATGAAAACGATGAAGAGACAGGTCACAGCTACCTGGAGGGACCGAGTACAGCAAATCAAAGGATCGAATACATGTGGTCATTTTTGCGACGAGAATGCACCGACTATTGGATTTGTCTCTTTCAGGGTATGATAGATGAGGGCGAATTTGTTGGGGACTTCCTTGATGTCAATCTCGTACAGTTCTGCTTCATGCATCTTATTCAGGTGGGTATGTGAAATTAAAATGTGCATGCGTGGAGGTACTTAACCTATAAGGTCGATGACTCTAAAACCTGCTTCGATGTTTTTGAAAATTGCGAGTTGAAAAAGATTCCCTATTATTTTAAAGTTGAATATATAATTTATCGAATTGTACTTGTTTTTAGCTTTCCAATAAGTTATCACTATATAGCAAAGCTTGGTCCACGAGGAGTCAAATTAATTTCAATTTGGTAATTGTAGCGTCCCACCGGAGATGCAAATTAGAAAACCAGGGACTTGTATGCGCATGTAGGCCTATTAACTATTTTCAAGATAGGTGGCATGCGCTCGGTACCCCCAGGGGATATCAACGCGGCAGCAGTATAAAAAGGGCAATCACCAGACTGTAAACTTGATTCCTTGCACTATGAGGTCCCTGTTTCGAGCCCCGGCTTGGTCCATGGACTTTAAGTCCATTTGTTTTCCATTCCGTACTCGCTCTCGTTGGTTTTCTCCAGGTGCTCCGGTTTCCTCCTGTCTCTAAAACTGGACCTTCTTCCTATTACCCATTCACTGCATTCCCACTGTGCACCAACATTTTCTTTGTATAACATAGGCTTGGAATTGGTCACAGTGTTTTTTAATTTAATTTTATTAGTGCCGTTGCTGCAATGAGGTTATGGTTTATTGTCTGTTCACAGGCGGAGTTGGATGAAGTTGTCAACACGTGGAATCGTCACCTAATCCGACCATCAAGGAACGCTCGCGTACCCTTCGGTCGTCCAAACGTGATGTACTTCTTGCCTACACTCTACGACACTACAGATTGCATTTGCAATGTGTCTTCAGTGAGAGTTGATATCGCCAAAGATGAATGCGGATATAGAGAACGGATCCCCTGTGATGAAGACGTGCATGAACTCTGCTGTTCAGTTATGGCTGAAAATGGATACGAATTTCCCAAATGTCCAGAGTCTGCAGTAAATTTATACACTAATCTAAGAAGAACAATTTCTGCTGTTCTAATGTAGTTACTCCACAGGACAGAGTAGCGATAAACTGACTGAATCAGTGCAAGCGTATTTGACTGTAAACGGTCATTACCAAATGAAGCATAATGCTGTCACCGAAAGTACACCTTGTTACATTTTCAGGCTGTAGAAATGGACTTGTTAATTTAATAATCTTCTAATAAAGGAATCCCATCGATGCTGGTTTGTTTTTGTGTTCTAAGTTCAAAATGTAGGTGTAGTTTCCTGTTTATTTTATCAACTTCGATTCAATGTGATCTAAACCTTTTAAACTACAGCAACTAGCACAGCAGCTGAGTTATAAAGCATAATATTTCACCTTTTGGGGAAATTATGAAACTTGGCAAACTTGTAGGGGACCGGCCATGTTAGGTCCTAATCGAAAAATGATCCTACTGGGTCCCTGACATGCGTGCCACGTTTCGTAATTCTTCAAAAAATATTTTTGGACTTAGCTGCTAGACAAAATATGGAAACACGTACCTACTCTCCCTGTGGTTATCATGGATGTTTATATAGTTTCCACGTTTTTTACCCACGACTTTTCTTTCACATTCAAAAGACCTTTTCTTACCATCCTATTGGGGGTAATGGTGTTATACCAGAATAAGTAAGTTAATGTGGGGTGGCTGCAAATAACTTTGTCAAATTATCTTCCGTTAATAAAAGCTAAGGCTGGATTCAAAATCTGAAAGTTTTTCTATTTATTTTGTTATCAGAAAGTATAAAGGGGTTAATAGTTTTAAAGCTGAAAGTTATTACAAATCAGATAATCAACTGGCCATCGAAATATGTGTACATCTGATATGTTTTCATTGCAAGAAATGCAAATTTAAAAGTGAAACCAATAAAGACAAAGAAACAGGAAGAAATACATGTGGGATCCTTTTTTTCAAAAACGTCAACACATTTAATGCCTTGTAACATGACAAAGTATCAAACACTGCATGTTTTTTGACATACATAAACTGATTGGAAACACATTGTTTTAATATCGGCAAAAGAAGTTGAAACCGGCAAGTATCTGTATCAAAACCCATGAAATAGCTATTGAGAGATTGGTTGGCAACATTATTGGCTTCGGCAAGAGATATTTGGTTGATATTGCAGGACTACTCATATACCAAGTAACAATGCTACATTGAGTTTTGTTGGCAACATCATTTGGCTTAGCTTAGGAAAGCTTTTTTAGTATCTCGCAAAATTATTCTGCACTTACAGGATAAAAGTAGAAACTTCCATCATGGCAATTTATATGGCAACATCACGTGGCTTTGTAAATCTCAGCTATTTTGTTTTCTTGCAGGACCATTCAGCCCATGATTACCAAGATAAAATACCAAGTCTTTGTATGGAACACATAAGCTTTTGGCAACTTTTTTTCCTTTACCTTTTTGACAATTTCACAGTAAACAAGATGAATGCCAATGCATACTCACACTCTGTTAGCAAATTGCTATAATATTCCTTGCCTATGAGGTGTCCTTAGTCGCTGTAAGACATTTCCTGTACTGCATTTTTTAAACGTGTTTCAAGATGACAACATACACAACAGGAAAGGTGAATGTTTGACAGACTGATCATCAAAGGTCTATTCACTCGCCCATTGTCAAGACATGGAACCCGCACCTAACTTGACCATCAAGGAATGCCTGTGTGCTCCCTGGACGCCCCGACATATTTTTTGCCCGGGTTGTTTGCAACGACGGATTCCCTTGGCAATGTTTTGTAAAAAAAGCTTTAGCGAATGAACTAGTTAGTATAGAAAAATAAAAAGGGTTACTTATAAAACATGGAATATATAAATGGAATACCTAAATCAACGTCATGGTTTTGAAATATAGTCAACTTATAAAACAAGAACACTGTAGAAAGTTCTACAAAATGCGTAAGCCTTTTATCAACCATTAATTCGAGACTTGTGAGATGCAGACAGAATGTACATACCGGATTTTCCCCATTGTCAAGCATGGGTACAGACTGGTATGTATACTTCCAATTAGGTCCCAAAAGTTTCCCAGTACTTCATACAGAATCCTATTTTTTTGTGCACTACACTTGCACTTTCTACTTCGAGAAGAATTACTTTTATGTTTCAGTGCAATTTCCCAAGAAAACGAAATTGTACCATGTACACTGGCCGCACTTGTGACAGACTTCTTTGAATAACTACATGAGGTGCGACAATACATCAGATGGGGCCTGCTACATCTCTCTCATGCTTACATCAGTCCAAACCCCCTGGCACCCATGATGCCATCAAGCATATACCGTTTGAAATCATCGTATTTTTGGTGCTTTACTGGCAGCTTCAGGCAGTTAATGCAGGTACGTGCGACAGGGTATGGAGAGATAAAGGAGCCGTGAGCTCCTTCTTCATGGTCGTGCATGAACTCCAGCGATGGGGTTTCATCAAAGCCAAGTGAAGGAATCTGTGATGCACCAGTGGCAAAGGCAAGGAGATCGGCGAGTGTGACTTGGTTTTCTCCAACCTGGCAAGCTCCCTCTGTAACAGGAAAAATGTACGTTGCGCTGATAGGCTTTGACTCATGTGTACATTTGGGAAAATACTAAGAATATCTGTTTTGAGTCTTGTTCTCGTTAAACACAGTTTTGCATTACTTGCAGGATATATTTTACCACTTAACTAGGGTTTGTTAATATTCTTTTTCTCTTTTGTGCATTGTTACACAGGGTGGTCCTACAAACAAAACCCAAATAAAAATGTTGATAATAACTAAAGTGCATATATTAAAATAAGGCATATTTCTTATGATGGCGATATGCGACGCCGTGCTCAGGCTCAGATTTTTGTAAGACAAAACACTAGGGGTTGCACGTTGAGGGACGTGGTGATTAAATGTGAAAAGCACTGAATAAATCAATCAGTTTATAGTAAAATCTTCTCTTTTTCTGTTCCACCTGGCTTTTAAGTGTTACATCGATGGAAAATCACTCCCTTTGTCTCTGCCACACTAAGATTAAAATAGAAATTGGCGCAAAGCCCTAACTTGACCCTTGCACAAAATTGGTGACTGCTCAATCAACCAAAAACCTGCAGACATATTCAGGGTGTCATCTGAAAAAGCAGATCCGGCCCTATCATCAGAAATATGTCTATTATTTTAATTTATGCACAACGTTAGTTATTATTATAACTATTACTTTTATTTGGGTTTCGTTTTGTTAGGACCACCCTGTACAACACAAGGGACCTACAGCTTCATGCCCCATCTGAAGGCGAAGGACAATGACCACTAGCTGGTCTTACAAAAGTATCCATCTACAAGTATCCATCCAGACAGGGGCTGAAACCTACGGCATGACACTCCATTCCTGTCCTTCTGAATAGACACATTTTAACCAGTTAAGTGCAGGATATATAAATGAAACGAGTTAACTCGCCAGCAACTTTGGCTCGGCAACATTTTTTTCCACGAGATATCTCGCCATCCACACTGATCTGGTTAATGACGATTACCCACCTTCCAAATCCTGGAGGAAATCCAGCCAATGACTAAGAACTTGTCTCTCAGTGGCTCTCCTGTTAGTTCCCTGTTCGCTTAGAATGGGTTTGAACAAACTCTCCACTACTGCTGATGTTAGATGTTGTTGGCCAGCCTCCGTAAATGCCAGAGAGAACAGCTGAGGGCGTGCGCGTATGATATCCAACAAGCCAAATGTCTGGCGAAGACCATCCTTGAAACTGTACAGTGGAGAAGTTATTATGTACCGGAAACAAATGAAGGTTAGAAATTGGCTATAGTTTTCCTGTTCAAATATGTGTGTTCCTGTTTTGCCTTAAGGGAAATGTACACAATTGTAATCTAAAGGAATGTTATGAAACAAATGTCACTATTTTCGATAACTATACCAAACAAGTCACTTGTGAAATTTTTCGCCACATTGGTCCATCCAATCTAGAGAAATCGGCAAAAACAAAGCATTTTTGTCCTGAACTACATAGCTCACAGTGTGTTTCCAAAGATACTAATAATTATGACTTTTGGATATTTTGTAAGCAAATTGCATAATTTCTCATCAACGATAGGTGTCCGTGTGAATAATTTCCTAGACTCTTTACCAACATAACCACCTTTAAAACAAATAAGCTTCTGGATGAAAACCCTGAATATATTTGTGAGGGTAATTACCATAGGTGTACAGGCCCTTTATGAGTTTCCTGTAATTATATAGGACTACGCGTAACTAAAAAAAAAATACATGTAAGTTGAACCAGACAAAAATGAGACTGTGTGTAAGCACTGGCAGGGTGGAGTAGGAAAAAGGAACATTTCCCATGAAATATGCAAATTAAACATTGAGCCGCTGACCGAGACAACCCATATATGGAAACCTTTTGGGCTAATAGCATGATCCACTCAAGCCAATGTATGGAACAATTACCTTTCAAAGGCCAGCTGGTTTCTTCCAATGACCAACCATTTCACAAGGTCCTCCACGAGGGTATCCCTATTCTCCAAGTTTGTTGGTCGTAGGCACCCTGCTAGATCTAACAGTCGCTCGTGTGCTTGTAACGTCTTTGCCAGCTCTTCTCTGCTAGTACAAGCTTGAATCTAAGAAAACGTATTTGCACTGTTGTTTATTCTACTTCATAAAGTGATTCACAGGGATTTGCCCAAGATTTTTTTTAGTGGTGGAAAAATATGGGGTGACAGGGAGGTCAAAGGTCACTTATTCACAGCTGTTTCAGTATGGATAATTAGGATGGAAGTAGGCAATTTTAATTCAAAAAGTTGGAAATGTGTACGTTTTGCTTTTAGTACTTTTGGTTATTGTGTTTTATTTTATATTGTGCTTTCATAAATATGGGAGTTGTTTTTTGTGCTTTTGCACTAGGTGCTGACAGGCCCTAATAATTTTTTTTTATAAGGTCCCCCAAAAAGTAACGCAGCATGTCTAAATGCCTCCATACGTTCTACACCATGTAAATTTTGGAAATATTTCCAAATGTTATACTCACTCAACACCCTGTGTACACTACTGGTCTGACAAAGTGTTTTTCTAAAAAAAATGCTCAGATTTTCTCGGTGCTTAAAATTGACTTTTATGCCCTGTAATAACTTTCTAGGGGGTTGTAAGTCACTTTGGCAATGTTGATCACAACATGTTTTCGTGATACGAAAAATGGTGTGGAACTTATGGGGGCACTTAGACCTGCTGCATTACGTTTGGGGGTCGTTACAATGCTTATACAAATGTAATATACCTCTTTTACTTCCTGCTGCAGTTCTTGGTCTGTTATGTCGTTAATTGTTGGGGCGCAGTAGACTAATGGAGACTCTGTCAGGATGCTGTACAAAACTGGCGATAAGAAGTTTGGCGCTGGCCCACCGTGAACAAGCGATACTGCCATAGCACGGCCGGCTATAAAGTATTCTCCTTCTCGAAGAGCTAGGGGATTGTTATAAAACATTTAACAAGAACAATATTGTTACATTAAATTATTTTCAATCACACAAGCTAAAACTATCTTGAACAATAGTAAAAGAAAACATCCCCAAAACTCAAAAACTATTTGGCAGGTTACTACAGCTCCCTTACAGCAACACCCTTACAGCCTGCATGAATGGCTAAGCCGTTGAGTCGCTAGTGAGAATGTTTACACAATGTGAGTTTTTATCAGGCAAACATGTCAATGAAGGCTTAAATTGTTAATGTAGAAGTATGGACTGTCAATGAGGTCCCTAGTGCACGTCTATGCACCCCGAGGGACTGTGAGTGGCCAGAAGGTCCTACTTCTTTAGGTTTTGGTGAATCTTCCAAAAATCTGATTTTCCATTTCTCTCTCAGTATACGGTTAAATCTAGGTTGGATTATAAGATTTGGCAACCTTTTGAGGGTGCCTTAACTGGTAAAAAATGTCTGAGCATAGATTCCAATTGGGATCTATACTTCAAACATTAGGAGCGCGCCCTGTCTTGGTGTGCATTCCATGTACTAGTCATGACTCATGACTCACGCATGACAGCGTTTTGGCCAACCAGAGAACCAGCAAGAGGTGTGTTATAATTGTGTTTATATATGTAAGAGTCAGTCTGAACTCTTACCTCTGCTATCAAGATTGAGGAGTCTGCGATTAGATGGACCTCTGAAGAGGCAGTGGCTGTCTTGGATGTGCTTCATTAGCAAGCGCAGGAACTCCCTTCTTGGACCCCCATTGTCTATGCCGTCTTCCAGTATCCCAGCATCATCTGTGAACCGACACAGCATGTCTTTGGTTGGTTGGTAGGTCGATCGGCGAAACCCTCTTAGTGCACCCTCGAAGACATTGTCTCGATTGATGTTAAATCTGCATACCTCTTTCTTGTCAATTGTACAGTTGAGTGACTGCAGAATCACTTTGAGCTCGTCCATTGTACAGTCTTCTTCAGTATAACATGGCACAGTATCATCAAGGTTATCCTATTTAAATGTGTCATACAACCAAAAAATATAACGTAAGCTATAGGTTATTATGCCCATAATGCTTATTTTCTTTTTACGCTCATGCAATGCATTGTACAATCTTTTGTTGTACTGTATAAATTTGTCTTCCTGATGTGTTTCAAAAATTTTAGTTATCTGTCACAGAAACATTATGTAACTCATAAACCTTTCCATCGTTACTATAATTGTTGCTAGTGTTTGAGTTACCCAAGACCTTCTGTTCATTGATTGATGAATATTCTTATTGAATCCTTGATTTTATTATGGCACATCAATCAACACAAAAGATAAGAGTATGTCAATACATTTTAGGTACCGTTTCTAAATGGCAAGGGAGCAAAGATCCATCTTCAGACAAAAGGAAGGTCAATGCAGACGGGGTCATGTCCAAAGACTCTACCATCGGCTCAGTGGTATCTCTGGATGTAGCATGGGAAGTCCCTGCCAAGGCTACCGGCTCAGTGGTATCTCTGGAAGTAGCATGGGAAGTCCCTGCCAAGGCTACCGGCTCAGTGGTATCTCTGGATGTAGCATGGGAAGTCCCTGCCAAGGCTACCGGCTCAGTGGTATCTCTGGAAGTAGCATGAGAAGTCCCTGCCAAGGCTACCGGCTCAGTGGTATCTCTGGAAGTAGCACGCAAGGTTCCTGTCGACTTCGGCTTGGTGTTCTTTGTTGAAGTGGGAATATGTCTAGCTGAATCCTCATTCAACACCTAACACAAAAAGACAAGAAATCTAAAAGTGACACAATGTTACTGTTGTTGCTCAATTGCTAGTGGCAAACACAATATCAAAATGATGTTGTCACTGATGATAAATTTCAAATCTTCTTAAAAAAATCCACCACAGAGCTTATCACTGCGCATTATGTTCTAATTACACACTCCACTGGCTGCAAGGAGGAAGCAGTGGGAGCTGGTTTCTTAAACTGTGGTTTATCTAGCCATTTTATTCACTTGTTAAGACTGTGTTTGTGTTTTGGTTATCATACTGCTTCAATCCTTCACACATGTACTATGGGGAAAAATTTAACTCTCACCTCTTTGTCGGAATCAACAAGTGACCCAGGTTTAGGGCGCTTTCTTCTTCGGGATACCATAACTGGCATGAGCTCATCTGAGTCATCAGAAGAAGTGGTCTCCTTTTTCTGCTTGGTACATAAATAAAGACGGATCATGCCTCTTTTGTTCTCACTGTATAGGTCTGCAACAGTTTTGGTAGGATCCAGGTTTAGTTCATCGCGGTCGTAGTCAGAGAGGCTGTCTTGAACAACAAAATCCTCAATACCTCCCTTCCGGTTTTTCCCTTTCGGAAAAAAATGTTGTATCGCATATTCTCTCAAAACTGTTACAGTTGTGTTCTTCTTCACAACCACAGAAAGTGTTCCACCCCCCATTGGTGTTCGCACTTGCTTGTACTCTTTGAGATCGTAGTTGTAGTCCAACCATCCCAGCTCTATCCGTCGGCTATCTTTCTGGGCGTTTTTGTTTTTCGTTGTTTTGGTCCCTCCAAAATTCCCAATTTTGTCCTTCAATCTGTCAATCAGTCTAGTTTGTTTGCTTTCGGATTCACTTTGTTCACCCTTCGATGCATCCGTGGTCGACTTCATGGCCTGACGTTTTGAGAACGCTGTCACAGCAATACGATATCCGTACTTCGGTAAGTACTTTGCAAGATCCTCCTCCTTCATGACCATAATAACACCACAGTCAATCTGTATTGTCAAACAAAACCAAAATGGCTATTACATATAGCTATTAATTCTACACTATGAAAGTCAGTGGCTCTGACTCAAACTTTGTTTTTCACAATAACAAAAAAAAAACATCATACATGTATATACAAGGTGTCACAGTGTTCTGGTGGTACCGGTAAGGGTACTCATACAGACACCAGTCCGCCATGACTGACAAAAATGATGACATTGCTCTATTTGACCTAATTATAAGTAGCACACCACATGCTTTCAATTTGTAGTCAGTAATTAGCACCCGTATGGAATCTCTCTTTTTTGCAAATTAAGTTAAGATGCAAAACCACTGCTGAAAAAGGGGTTCATTGGGATGACTGCAATGTTTCAGGAACTTCTTGTTGGCTTTTACATAAGTAATATCTTGAGGAATTTTTGTTATTGTCAATTCCACGTTCTGACTTTGAAAAAGGGTCATCCTAGTCGTAAGCGTCCCACAATTCGACTGTCTTAAGTACCTCAGGCGCATATTAGGTCAATTTATTGTATGATGTTAAAGAAAGTACTGGGCTGGCATTTAGAAACAGACTGAATCTATACCTTTTCTTCCTCCATCTTCTTTACAGTGTCCTCTGGGATGTTTCGTGACACTAGAAAATCCCGTAAATGTTCATCCATGCTGAAACTGAAGCCATAAGAGAAATAATATTGAAAATTTTACTTTTAACAACAAATTCAACAATTGAAACATTAGGAATGGACCATAATGAGCAGATAAAAAAATGCATCCATTGGTTGTACTGATTAAATCTGCATCTTTGACACAGTGGACTCATACCCGAGCACTAGTCCAAAAAATTGGGACTCTCATCAGTGGGCCTAATGTGTATGATGAGAGTCCAGGTTGCAACATTTATCCCAGGGAGCTGGGTGTGTGAGCATGAGAGAAGCTGCAAATGCGGGAGTCACAATTGTCTAATGCGTGTGACTTGGTAGGTCTGTTGCTCGATCAGCTCAGTCTATTGTTTTCCAGCAACATGTGAACCTTTTTGTGCATTTATTGTATAAGAATTTCAAAATGTGTCCTCTACTAAGGTCCTACACAAGGCCTATACAAGAATTGGAAAGATTTCCATATGCTACTTTCACTTACATGTATTTTCCTCTATATTGACTTACATAAGCAACCACCTAGAAACAATTACAGGTCATCCAAGTCAATATGAGGAAAGATATCCATACATGACTGTCACTTGAAGCATGTGTCCAAATAAAACCTGTCTGAAAAATTATCAGTACAGTAGGCCTGAGTGTTTCCCAAGAAAATGCTTCAAGATTTCCAATCCCAAATTTGAATTTTAGGGCACGCAAATGCATTTCTTATATCTGTTTGGTCACCCGGTTATGGAAATCATAACGCCGTAACCAACAATAGCCACGGTGTTTGAAGAAATTTGATGGCTGAAAAGGAGCAAGTATCATAGTTGGCCCCATCCTGCAATAAATGTTGTAGGCCTAACCTGACTCCACTTATCTGAAAAATTCACACTTTTGGTTCTTAACTTGCCCATCACAGAGTCCACTTGCATGTGAGCAGTGTGAACTGTGAAGTTTGTGGGGAAAGTCGAGTCTTTCACATAGTGCTGCCCACATGCAAGTGGACTGTACGAAGAACAAGTTAATAGACAAAAATTTGTTATTTTCGGTTTAGAAAGTGGTTTCCCCCTGATCCTTCTTCATTTTGAGCACCCTGGGTAATTAGGTTAGGTTACGGCCGGCCATAACCATGATAACGGCCACGCAATTCAGACTACCACGACGACTAGTAGTAGTAGCCTAGCGTTAGTGGGCCTAGCTGCCATTGCTGCGATGCGATACCCATATGCAATGCATCAACAATACATGTACATGTATTTACTACACACTCACAGCCCTCCGTGTGTGGAGAACAGATGAAGGCCCTCTGAACATAATATAATAATTAGGCCTATGTACAGTTATAATAAAAACTCACAGTTACACACTTGACTTCACAGTATCGGGATTCAGTACTGTGAACCAGAGCAGAGCAATTCGTGCATTCCAGAATAGCTGCAACCATGACCGTGCAGCGACCGTCCCGTTACTACTGTACGTACTGGGCCTACTACACACACGTGCATGACATGCGTGTATTATGTCGTGCGCACGAGATATATGTCGTGCGCACGAGATAAATTATGTCGTGCGCACGAGATATATGTCGTGCGCACGAGATAAATTATGTCGTGCGCACGAGATATATGTCGTGCGCACGAGATAAATTATGTCGTTCGCACGAGATATATCTCGTGCGCACGAGATAAATTATGTCGTGCGCACGAGATATATCTCGTGCGCACGAGATAAATTATGTCGTGCGCACGAGATATATGTCGTGCGCACGAGATAAAAAAAATATTTTGGATGTCCCTTTAGGGGCTCCGTACTCCTGAACCCAAATGCAGATTGGTTGTTTCAGTTATATGTGTTTTCATTTTGAGTTCGAGTAACGCAAGTCCATAAAGCATTTTGGGTGTCCGAGGCGGGGGGGGGGCGGGGTGTCGCTTTTTTTTGAGGAATTTCTATGGGTTGTTTTTTTTTTTTGACGGATCGGGGGGGGGGCGCATCCATGCCAGTTAACCACTGTTTTATTGCAGTGTCTCAAACTTGGTCCCGCGCCAAATTAGGTTCATTGTGCGAAAACAATGATTATTCAGTCAACCATGATTTGATGTCAAAAAATAAGATATTTTACTGGTGTAACTTACATGATCTTCACAAAATCAGAAATGATCTACTGGATGCGTTTTTTTAGACCTACGCACTGTAAAACAACCACTGTGCGAATTTTCGAAATTTTATAAAATCTGATATTTGAGACAATTCTGTGTCAATTGTGTTATGGCCACACAATTCTCAAAATACATTTTGTAGTCTTTAATATACCCTATTGTGCACCGATTTCAACGCTTAAATGAATTGAACAAGTATTTTCATTTAGTACGGGACAATGAAAAACCAAGTAGACATATTGCAGTGGTGTTTTTTTTACCTGTCAAACGTCTGTATGTGTTAAGGCCACAAAGGAAGTGTTAACTTCAGACTTACGTACCCATCCATTGTCATTCATTAATTAGTGACAGGCCCTACTGTTCCTTGCTGGTATTAGGCATTCATTCAGTAATAAAATCCCCTCAGGCGATTGAATCTTGAGAATAAATCACCAACTAAAACCCAAAGGGAAACTGACTGTAGGTAATTTTAAATCAATATAAGATTGCACAAAGAATTTTGTGAGCGGGATTTGAACCTGCAACTTCCAGAGTACGTACCAGTGCTCTACCAACTGAGTTATCACGCCCTTTGCGAGCTCCCAAGTAATCAATATCTTTGTTCAACGTGCACTAGTCAGAACACATAAACGCGTATGTGCCATGTGGCCAGGGAGGTATTTCAGAAAGCTGAAATCCTGCGGCAGACTACAACGGAATATGCAGCCCACCCATGTTTTTCTTATGAGGATGGCCTGTAATGTTGCTATATCATTCAACATAACGTATTTCTAATTTTGAAGCTATTTAATTTAGGGCATTTGTGATTACAAAAACGTAAACATTACCCAATTCCCGGTTGACAATATGTCGAGTTGATTATGATTTTTTATTATAGTAATAAGGGGATTTCAGCGTCTAATGGATAAGCCAAATTACCATTTGGTGGCAAATTCTATCCGTGGCAAATATATTACAACCATTCACTCAAACGAAAAATAAAATAGGTACATCTGAACTGTATCATTGTCTCATACTTTGCTCCCGGTTCTACTTGCAGGTACCGTCAAGGAGTCCAGCAAATCTCACTCAGAGGATGATTATCCCACCAATATTCCATCCGTTAAGGACCGTGACCGACGAGGTAGCAAGCTGCCAGTGGTACTTATTGGGAAGAAAAAGCAACTGTACAAACGCATCAAGAGGAAGATGAAAATGATAGACTCCGACTGCGACTCTGAAGGAAAACAGTGTGATTCCGACATGAAGACCAAGAAACCAAAGATCAGTACACACAAAGGTAACAAGAATGCCAGGAAGCCTTCACGCAAAGTCGAAGTCAGCTGGGTCCATAATGGAAGGTACATGAGAGCTCGAAAAAGAGGCGGAACCCGCAAGTTAACGGTCCCAAACCGAGCAACCTCTGAGGAAGTGATTGTGGATGCCAAATAGTACTTCTTTCCTGACGGAAGATCGGCAAGAGGGATTAAAGCCGAGCATTGCACATTCGAACTCAGAGATTTCTCCCACAATCATATTGCTGAACACGAATCAGTGGCCGATGTCTTCGAAAGAGTGATGCCGCTTGGAATTCTCAGATTCCATGTTTACACAACCGCGCCCACCATGACGAGCGCAGGTTTTGAGAGGTCACAAATAGACGAATAATGTGGAAGTGTACAAGCAGATGAGAGTGTTCAAGACACCACGGACACCATTGAGCCAAGACAACCAACCTCACAGTCTGGCACGAAACCGTCCCCCACTCTGCTCGTTACAAATTCTCCTCTTGTCGGAAATCCTTCAGCCAGTCAGCCTTTGGGCAACAGTGACAATGCTATCATCGAAGATGCCACATACTACGTACTTGATGTCACTGACAATGATAATGCACGCTTCATTGTGCAAGGAGATCCAGATAAGGGTAGCAGTATGTCTGACACTCTACCCTCAGATATCTTTGCTTTCATTGATGAGAATGATACACAAAGAGACGTGAATGTGTCGCCAGTTGCTACGCCAGCTCAGTCAGCAAACCTTTGGCAATTCTCTACTGAACCATCCACTTCAAGCACTCCCCCACTGCAATCACCCATGCCCCCACCACGATCGCCAACTCCACCGCCTGAACAGGTCAATCCAACTTTGCAGCGGGAAGATGCTCATTACCAGCGTATAAATCTAAACCGGGCAAATGTTTCACAGGAGATGGTTGCCATTTTCAAGGACCCTAACATTGTGAAGACTAATATCAAATTCCACTTCATTGATGAAGCTGGTGCCGATGCCACAGGTGTGTCAAGGGAGGCGTATTCAGCGTTTTGGAGGGAGGTTTTCTTGAAATCGGCATGTGGAGAAAGCGAAAGGGGTCCTGTCATCTTCCCCGAATATGGGATGTACGAGTGGCAGGCAGTGGGAAGAATCCTTCTGAAGGGGTACTTGGACACCGGAGTCTTTCCTCTACAGCTGTCCTACGCTTTTACTGTCGCAACCATACATGGTGAAGGCGAGGTGACACCCTAAATACTGCTCAATTCGTTCCAGATGTACCTCAGCGAAGCGGACAGGGGGAGGGGGGGTATCGATTCTGCGTTACGGGGGGGGGAGCCTTTGGATGATGACTCAAAGGACGACTTTCTGGACTTGTTGGCCAGGGTAGACTGCCACACAATTCCAGATGAAACCAGCGTCAAACCAGCCATCCTGAGTATTGCCCATAAGGTACTCATCCATGAGCCTAAGTACGCAGTAGACGCGTAGAGATGGCCTTTGTCTGCTCCTCCCAGACACTGGTGCCATTCTGAGCATGTACGAGTCAAAGAGGCCAACTGCCGTAAAGGTCATAAAGCTTCCAGAGTCAGAGCCTCAAGACAAAGACCGGAGTGGTTCACTGACGTTCCTGAAACAATTCATCAAAGGCCTTGATGACAACATGCTCCGAAAATTTCTCAGACACTTCACTGGCGCAGAAGTCCTATGCAATCCGGTAATCAAGGTCTCATTCAACAAGATGAGGGGATTCGGGAGAGCACCACAGGCCCACACATGCGGGCCCTTGATAGAGCTTCCGTCCACATTCAGTTCCTACACTGATCTCAGAGGAGAGTTCGTGTCTATTCTGGAATCAAATTACCTGAACACGGATATCATCTAATTGAGTTCAAAATTAGTCAATGAGAACAATAGCAGTTGCTGTTTACGCTTTAAGTTTTGAGTTTATATGAAAGATTCCTCTACATAATGATGGAGGCACTCGTTCAGTGGTGTTGATATTTTCAGTTTAAAATCGACTCTGGATTATTTTATAGCGGTGGTTCTTCACCGAGAATGTACGACCAACGCAAAGACCTTGTTCTTGACGCCCTCGCCCTCATCGGTAGCACGCATAGTTTTAAACATAAACGTGATTTGCAAACATTCTCATTTTAAAGTCATTAATTTAAAGGTTTTAAGTTTTACATAAAGTGATTTTAAAGCTGTCTTATAACACTAAATAATATAGTGCACATTCAGTTATCCATGTGTTCCTTAATTGATCTATGTTTATCAATACGTCATGGTAGCCAAGGACTAGGTTACTTTATCAGATTTGCAGTAATAGTTTCCATGACACAGAATCTGGGATAATTTAGGTTTAAAAAACTGATAACGGCTAAGTTTATTTGTTTGGTAGTTCATGTAGTTTTAGGCGTTTCTGAGAATAACTTACCCCATTTGTTATCGCAGTTCTTAGTGAGGGCGTTGCTTATAGTTTCATAAGTATTATGTTCTAAACAGTTTGTATTAATTTGCTCATGACGCCGAGTCCAAGGATTTGGATGCACTGTTATATACGTGTATCGTGTATAGCTTGGCTTTTCGATCTGTTCACTCATCATATACCCTCGTGGTTGTTTATTAACAGTTACAGTTGCACATCATTAAGCTTAGAATTATACGTTACTGTTCAGTTGACAATCACCGAAATTTGTTTTTAATCACCTGCGGAATCAATCCACTCATGTTTCAAATCGTATGTTCTTTTAATTTAACCAGATTACCATTTAGACATATTAATAGTACATTTCATGGTGTTTTGACTGCGTTCCATGGCCGTATATGTTGAGTTACAATATTTCCTAACATGCATAGCTATGATCATCTTGATTGCAACTAAAACATTCCATGTTCTTACTCAATGGCGTACTTGTTAGGATTTTTCCCTAAATTCGTGTCCAATAGTCTACAACTATTTATTTCCTCAACAACGAAAGAAACACACTAAACACAATAAGCTTTCCTTCAGTATATCTGTTCTATTTACAAACAATTTACACTTATTTACAACTGTGGTAGGCCGGTATTTCTTCACTTGTTACATTAATTCACTTCTAGATCATATTATGTCCTTCGTGTTTCCTTTTAAATAAATAGCAATTAATCTTTAAACAAACTTCCACTCTGCAGTTCCTTTAAATTATTTTACTCTATACAAGGGTCTTTAAATGGGAGGAGCAGGCGTTTTAAGGATATCAGCCCACGGTACTGTCTTGAATCGTCTGATGCC
This sequence comes from Patiria pectinifera, assembly GCA_029964075.1. Taxonomy (NCBI): domain Eukaryota; kingdom Metazoa; phylum Echinodermata; class Asteroidea; order Valvatida; family Asterinidae; genus Patiria; species Patiria pectinifera. Next base: position 5,749,762 of record CM057129.1, on the reverse strand, counting down.
GGTTGATCGTTGGAGACACCGCCTCCTGGGTTGGGTGTCCTACAGCCGCACCAGTTCGATGCCCTTGGCTAATGCTACAGCTCGTTCCTTGTCCTTCACCAGACAGCCATCTATTTACAAAATATTCAAGTGATCCTTACAATAAATATCTTTCACTTGACATCAGTAATTTACAAATTAATGATCCATCAGTTATCTTGTTCTACACCTTATATTCAAAATATCAGCTGTCTTATCGAAAGGTATAACTTCATCATAAAAATCCAACACTTATTTCAAACATAGTCTGATCTTCAAACTAATATTAATCATGCTTTAAAGTATGCTTAATCAACATAAATCAAAGGTACTTAACATCAGTCTACCTTTCAAAGATTACTACTGGTTTTCATAAAATCGGAGCAACAATACTATTATTTTCTTTAACAAAATGATAAATTTACAAGTGGATAGTTTAGCTATAAACACTTACGGTTGTGTGGTTTCTTGAAATCCCAGATCTCCTTGGTGTGTTTAACTGAGCACAAAACTGCTCACTGGGGCCTTGAAATTCAAGCCCAAATATTACTGCCTCAAATAGGCTCTCAACTAGTCAACACAAACTAACTGCCTGCTATAGCTTTGCTATGCCTGTTGGCTCAGGTTCATGCAGTGACACACACAAGACAATTCTTCAAAATCACATCTGCTTTCTACTACGATCTGGTCTGCTCTGATCTGATTCCTTCATGATCACTCTCACTTTTCCGTCAGAAACCCACACACACCCAATCACTCCACTGTTCCTTCACTGTTGGCAAAGCAACTCCCTAGTAACTTTTGTTTAAACACCTGAATTCTATTATTCACCAAAGGTGTTGCAAACACCTAATTTACACACAACCATGGCTTTTGTAATGCTGCTGGAGAGAAAACCCACAACTACCGAAAAAGCTTGCTGCCAAAAAAAACGGTCACATATAAACGCGCACAGAGTAACAAAGACCGGTTCTGGGATAATGCAGTTAGTGCTATTGGAAGAAACTTTTGAGACTATACCATTTCGCGAAAAGGGGGGAAATACACGAAAACTTCTTACAAATAACCCCCATTCGAAGAAAATGCACCGCATTTTCAAAAAAAAAAAAAAAAAATAAGGTAAAAACTGCGATCATTTCGTTATATACAAAAATATATTTACAACGTCATAAAAATATATCTTCCGTGTACCGTCATAATTGGGTTCGCTGCTTTAACCTTAAATAGGTGCCTGCTATTGCTCACACATTTCGACTGAGATAATCAGCGCCTACGTTCTCCGAACCTTTGATTGCCTGGATGCGAACTCTGTAAGGCTGCAGAGCGAGCGCCCACCGCATAATTCTGGCATTTGCGACCTTAGACTTATGCAGGTACATCAAAGGCTGATGATCAGTTTGAAGCACGAACGGTTTTCCGTAAACATAGCACTGGAATTTCTGTACGCCCCATACTAACGCTAAGCATTCCTTTTCTATCGTCGAGTATGCTTTTTCTCGATTCAGGAGCTTGCGGCTTGCATATGCAACGGGAAATAAGTGATTGTCACGTTCTTGTAATAGTACAGCACCTATTCCGACTTCGGACGCGTCAGTTCTAAGTACAAATGGTTCATTGCAGTCTGGTAGATGAAGTATGGGTGCACTGATTAGACTAGCTTTCAGTGTTTCGAAGGCTTTCTTAGAACTATCATCCCATGTAATTTTGTTCGGCTCTGAATTTTTAGTTTTGTCTGTGAGAGGTGATGCTTTGGCCGCGTAGTTGGGAATAAATTTGCGATAATATCCGGCAAGTCCTAAGAATGATCTCATTTGTTTCTTCGTCTCTGGACGAGGTGCAGACTGAATCTTTGCGATCTTTTCATCTTGTGGCGCTAGCTGACCTTGACCTACTACGTGTCCTAAGAATTCTACTGTTTCCATTCCTATCACGCATTTGCTGGGCTTTGCGGTTAGATTTGCGCGTTGGAGTCTGCGTAGAAGTTCTTTGAGAGTTTCTAAGTGACTTGGCCAAGTTTGCGTATGAATTAAAATGTCATCAATGAAATTATCAACGTGATCCATACCGTGTAATAGTGTTCTCATCATACGCGAAAAAGTTGCAGGGGCATTGATTAAGCCGAACGGCATCACGTTAAACTGGTACAATCCATTTGGGGTCAGAAATGCCGTTTTTATTTTGTCACTTTCCTTAAGCGGAATTTGCCAGTATCCTTTACTTAAGTCGAATTTGGAGAAGTAGTGATCTTTCGATAATTTGGCAAAGATTTCCTCCTGATTTGGGATGGGTTCTGCATCAAATGTTGTGATTTTATTGAGTTTGCGGAAGTCAATGCAAAATCTATTGCTACCGTCTTTCTTTTTGACGATTACAATTGGCGATGCGTAGGGCGAATTGGACGACTCTATAATACCCATTTCGAACATTTCCGCGGTTTCAGAATCTACCGTTTCTCGTAACGCATAGGGAAGTGAGTAAGGCTTGCTTCGGATTGGTTCTGTTGAGGACAGTGTAATCGCGTGTTCATCTAAGTTTGTTTTGCCAGGCATATCAGTCATTGTACTTTGATAATTGCCGAGAAGTCGCTTCACTTGTTTTGTTTGCTCGGAACTCAACTTTGTGCCTATTTGAACGTCGGCTGCCGTTTCAGTGGTTTTCAATGACGGGAGCACGAGCACTTCTTCGTTATCGGTACCTATAGTTTTGATAGTTTCGGTGAGAGATTCGGAGTCGGAGAGTGGTTCTTCGCACTCAATAATTGATACGGTTGCGCATTCTAACACGCCGTCGGAGATATCTGGTTTAGACTTGGGCGTTTCGGGTTGAGATTCTGTTCGGCCAATGTACTTTTTCAGTAGATTTGCATGGAATGTTTTGCTTTTACCGTTGAGGTCAATTTTGTAGTCCACACTTCCTACTTTCTCTAGTACGCGGAATGGGCCTTTCCACTGCAGTAGTAATTTATTGTTATCAGTGGGTAGGAGGAGCAATACAAGATCATCTTTCTTGAATGTTCTTGCGTGAGCTTTCTTGTTGTAGTATTTCGTCATGTTCTTAGTCGCTACACGAAGTTCTTCCTGTGCCAATTTGCAAGTATCTTCTAACCTATTTCGAAGATCGAGTACGTACTGATACGTTGTTTTTGTTTCAGGAGATTCAACTTTTCCCGTCCAAAGTTCCTTGAGGATAATCATTGGGCCACGTACTGTTCGACCGTATAACAGTTCGAATGGCGCGAATCCAAGACTACTTTGCGGTGTCTCGCGATATGCGAAAAGAAGCGGTGCTACGTATCTGTCCCAATCTCTCGGTTTGTCTGCGCAAAGGCGTTTAAGCATTGTTTTCAGTGTGCCATTAAAACGTTCAACAAGACCGTTACACGCGGGATGATATGGCGTTGTCGTTAGTTGACGGATAGATAAGAGTCTACTGATTTCTTTCATGAGACCAGAGGTGAATTGAGTTCCTTGGTCAGTTAGGATTTCATTCGGAATGCCGACACGAGAAAACACGTTCACCATCGCTTCTGCAACCCTAGTGGTTTCTATGCTTGGTAGCGGGATCGCCTCGGGATAGCGGGTAGCGTAATCTACGATAGTTAGAATGTAACGATTTCCACGCTCGGTCATGGGTTGGATGGGTCCTACGATATCAATCGCGTTTCGCTGAAAAGGTGTATCAATAATTGGCATTGAACCAAGCGGTACTTTGGTGACTCTGCCCTTTGAGATTGTTCTCTGGCATATGTCACATGATCGACAAAATCGCAAACATCTGAATGGATGCCAGGCCAGAAAAAACTGCTCAGAATTTTGTCACTCGTTTTCTTTGGGCCTTGATGTCCACCTAACACTGATTCGTGTGCCAATTTCATGACATGGACACGGAATTTCTGAGGTACTACGAGTTGGTGACATGTATCACCGTGATCTAATTTCGGGGATTGAAATTCGCGACAAATCAAACCATCCCTATTTAGAAAACGTGAGGTTCCGTAACGGTTCATTCGCGGTTCGCTACTTTCTACTAATTCACGAATTCGAAGTAATGTCACATCTTCTTGTTGTGCTTGCCGTATTTCGTCTCTGCTAATTTCTGGTAGACCGTCGGGTACTTTGAGTTTTTTCAACGGTTTGCCTTCGGCTAATTTCTGTGAGCGCGTTTGCACGGCGCCGATTGGCTCTGTGTCGTAGTTACAGTTACGTGTACTCGTGTTTTCATTTCGACTAATTCGGGTAGGATTTAGTGGCAAGTTCGCGGGTACCCAGTCGGGTTTCGGATCACCGGGGTTTCTTGCGCCTACTATATTACCGAGAAGTACATCGTAAACAGGGTTTGTCATGCATACTGCCTCTACCGTACCGACGAAGTATGGCGTGTCAAGTGGTACGTATGCTACTGGTAAATTACTGACTGTTCCGTCGGCCATTACGCATGTTCGATCGTGTTCAAGAAACTGGTTAACGCGAACTAAGTCCTTACGAACGACTACTCCACTACAACCACTATCGCGTAGTATCGATGCGGTGGTACCGTTTACTAATCCCTTAGTTACTGGCATGCATTTTACATCTGTGCTCTTACATGCAGCGCTGAGTAAAGGTAACTGATGTCCGCACTCAAGTTTGATCATACCATCTTGTGTACAACAATCACTAAGCGCTTGTGTAGGGGGTGGCACTGTTATCATGCAAGCTATAGTTTCAGTGGGATACGCAGTTTCTGTTTGCGCTACTTGATTGCTTTGAACATCATTCTCTGCTGAACTATTTAGGTCAGACTGTGCTTGTGGATCTTGATCATCACTTAACACACTGACTAGCGCTGAAGTAATAACATTCGCAATCTTAGAAAATTTTGACTCTCTGCTTCTGCAGTCGCGGGCGATGTGACCAGGCTTATGGCAAATAAAGCAAGTTCTTTGCGCTCTATCGTGCTGTTGATATGAAGTCCTATTCGGTGGTTGTGACCGATTTGGTTGCTGATATGATGGCTGTTTGTGTTGCACGTAATTTGTGGGATGCATCGGTGGTCTACTAACTGGTGACTGCATTTGTCTTTGCATGTGCTGCGGTTGCTGTTTCCGAGGACAAGGGCGTGCATGAAATCCGCCATGCGCTTCAGAGTATTGCTCGGCATAGTGCGCCATGTCCTTAACGCTTTGCGGTTTGCGTTCTTTCAAGAAAGTCGCTAGCTCGTCATTACAACTTCCTAAAAATTGCTCCCTAATGAACAGATCCTTAAGACCAGCGAAAGACTTTTCGGCTTTGGACATGTCTATCCATCGGCAAAGTAAGTTATCTAACCTTACTGCGAATTGCGGAGGTGTTTCACCGTCTTCAGGTCTCGCGGTGCGAAATTTCACCTGAAAACCATACTCGGTGAGATGAAAGCGCTTATATAACGCGTCCTTAAGCGTCTCGTAGTCGGCTATATCAATGATGGATAACCTATAGTAGACTTCTAGAGCTTTGCCTTTAAGCAGTGCGCTCAAACTGATTGCCCACTCTTTCTTTGGCCAGGCTTGCGAAGTTGCATAACGCTCGAACCTTTGCAAATACGCGTCTAAATCATCATGAACGTCGTCGAAAAATGGTAGCTTAGGAGTGCGCGCTTTTGCCCGTGCACCGTCCTTAGAATTACCCGAGTCAATGTTGGCGCTGTGCTTCGCTTTTTCTAACTGAATTTCTAGTTCAAGTTTCTCGCGGGTATGCGCTCTAACATCACGATCGAATCGATCTTTTTCTTTCTTGAGTTTGTCTCTCTCGGCACACACAAAATTTAACAGTTCCTTTCCGTGTAATCCACACTTTTCACCTAGTTCTGTCAAACTCTCAACCTCTGCTTTAACATCCAATACTACTCAACACAAACCTAACACCACTAAGGCACAAGCAAAGCTAACTAGGAATTTGGTTGCATCTAACACACCTCAGAGAAGGAAATTCAGGTCGTATTTCATAAACTAATGGTAAATCCTTTGTTGTTTTCATAGTTGTGACAGGACACTTCAATGACTTCACAAGTTGAAATGGATTGGAAAAAAAATGAAAAAAATAACACTAGCAACACTAAGTCAAACAAAAGGTTTCTTTTCCGGTTTTGTTTTTCAATTCCCGGACAAGCCCCCAAATGTTAGGATTATTTCCTAAATTCGTGTCCAAAAGTCTACAACTATTTATTTCCTCAACAACGAAAGAAACACACTAAACACAATAAGCTTTTCCTTCAGTATATCTGTTCTATTTACAAACAATTTACACTTATTTACAACTGTGGTAGGCCGGTATTTCTTCACTTGTTACATTGATTCACTTCTAGATCATATTATGTCCGTGTTTCCTTTTAAATGAATAGCAATTAATCTTTAAACAAACTTCCTCTCTGCAGTTACTTTAAATTATTTTACTCTATACAAGGGTCTTTAAATGGGAGGAGCAGGCGTTTTAAGGATATCAAGCCCATGGTACTGTCTTGAATCGTCTGATGCCGGTTGATCGTTGGATACACCGCCTCCTGGGTTGGGTGTCCTACAGCCGCACCAGTTCGATGCCCTTAGCTAATGGCTACAGCTCGTCCCTTGTCCTTCACCAGACAGCCATCTATTTACAAAATATTCAAGGGATCCTTACAATAAATATCTTTCACTTGACATCAGTAATTTACAAATCAATGATCCATCAGTTATCTTGTTCTATACCTTATCAGCTGTCTTCTCGAAAGGTATAACTTCATCATAAAAATCCAACACTTATTTCAAACATCAGTCTGACCTTCAAACTAATATTAATCATGCTTTAAAGTATTCTTAATCAACATAAATCAAAGGTACTAACATCAGTCTTTCTTTCTAAGATTACTACTGGTTTTCATAAAATCGGAGCAACAATACTATTATTTTCTTCAACAAAATGATAAATTTACAAGTGGATAGTTTAGCTATAAACACTTACGGTTGTGTGGTTTCTTGAAATCCCAGATCTCCTTGGTGTGTTTAACTGAGCACAAAACTGCTCACTGGGGCCTTGAAATTCTAGCCCAAATATTACTGCCTCAAATAGGCTCTCAACTAGTCAACACAAACTGCCTGCTATAGCTTTGCTATGCCTGTTGGCTCAGGTTCATGCAGTGACACACACAAGACAATTCTTCAAAATTACATCTGCTTTCTACCACGATCTGGTCTGCTCTGATCTGATTCCTTCATGATCACTCTCACTTTTCCGTCAGAAACCCACACACACCCAATCACTCTACTGTTCCTTCACTGTTGGCAAAGCAACTCCCTAGTAACTTTTGTTTAAACACCTGAATTCTATTATTCACCAAATGTGTTGCAAACACTTAATTTACACACAACCATGGCTTGTGTAATGCTGCTGGAGAGAAAACCCACAACTACCGAAAAAGCTTGCTGCAAAAAACGGTTACATAACGCGCACAGAGTAACAAAGACCGGTTCTGGGATAAATGCAGTTAGTGTAATTGGAAGAAACTTTTGAGACTTTACCATTTCGCGAAAAGGGGGGAAATACACGAAAACTTCTTACACTGGAAGTCAAATTATGCATAATGATGCAGCGTGAACCATGCACGAAAATGTCCATTTACAAGGTTCACGCCGTGTGCGCTTCGTGTATGCGTTGTGCATGCATCCAGGACAGCTAAATTTGTTCTGATTCGCTGTTTCTACCAGGTCAATATTTGTTGCATGTCTGATGTATTTTAACGATTGATTGAAATTATGAGTTCCCGAATGTCTCAGCGATTCCGTTTTGATGCTGGCCCAAAACTGGCCCAACCTCGGCGCAGCGTTACAGAAACACCGATATGGCCTGAAATGTGGTGAGTTCAATGCTGTTTTCTAATGCGAGGGGATATAGCACCGCACGGGCCACAAAATCCCCTCAAACCGCGTTCACTGAGGGGTTGATGCGGTGCAATGTGTGGACCGCTCACCGTGCATTATTCAATGGGAACGTGAAAACAGCGCGGTGTGGCAGTACGCGGGTGAAACGGCCACAATGCCGATGTTTCTGGACGGCCAATTTATTCAAAGCAATGCAGCGTGAACCATGCACGAAAAACTTCACTTGCAAGGTTCACGCTCTGTGTGTTTTGTATGCGTAGGATCCGTTAACAATTTGTTCCAATTGACTGTTTCTATATGGCATATTTGTCTATTTGTGCAGCAAGATTTCACATATACTTCCGTTTTACAAGTTACCGATTTCGTCAGTGAATCGCATGGGCGTCGCGAGGGGCAAGGGGCACTTGCCCCTGAAAAAAAAAAAAAAAAAAAAAAAAAAGGAAGAAAAAAAAAGAAAAACTAGAAATGTGTTTGTGGACAAACACAAGCTGTTTCGGATATTTGAAATACTCTGTGCACGTAATGGACACTTGATGAAGTCACTTCGAATGTCATCTGCCAAGTGAAAAGTCAATCAGACATAGTGCCAAAGTATTATTTGAAGAAAAACGTGTACAAAACCTATGGGAAAAAATAAATCTTTAATGTAAAGTAACCTTACACCTGATGATGTCACCATCACGAATTTCTTCTAGGACCATCTGTGGGTGGTGGTCTAAGTGTGTACCAAGTCTGAGGTCGATCAGATTTACGAAGAGACCAAAGTGGAGTGTTTTAAAACGTGTACAAAACATATGGGGAAAAATGCATCTTTAATGTAACGTAACCCCACACCTGATGACGTCACGGTCACGAATTTCTTCTAGGACCATCTGTGGGTGAAGGTCTAAGTGTGTGCTAAGTGCAACGTCGATCGGATTTATGAAAGTGCCGAAATGGAGCGTTTTAAAACGTGTACAAACCCTATGGGGCAAAATGCATCTTTAATGTGACGTAACCTGACCCTTGATGACGTCAGGATCACGAATTTCGTCTAGGACCATCTGTGGGTGGTGGTCTAAGTATGAATTAAGTTTAAAGTCGATCGGATTTACGAAGATGCCAAACTGGAGTGTTTTAAAACGTGTACAAAACATATGGGCAAAAATACATCTTTAATGTGACGTAACCTGACACCTGATGACGTCACGATCACAAATTTCTTCTAGGACCATCTGTGGGTGGTGGTTTAAGTATGTACCAAGTCTGAAATCAATCGGATTTAAAAAAGTGGCAAAGTGGATTGGTGGAAGAAACGTGTGTTAAACCTATGGAGAAAAAGTCTGAAAAAGGAGAAGAAAAAAAAACTAGAGATGTGTTTGTGGACAAACACAAGCTGTTTCGGATATTTGAAATACTCTGAGCACGGGATGAACAATCAGTGACATCACTATAAATGTTATATTTATAACAGCACATTATAACATGTCAAGTTACAACCAAATCGAACATTTTAGTTCTGTAGATATAGACCTGTAAAAGAATAGAATGCCCCTTTAACGGACTTCACCTGACATTTGATTATGATGTCACTTCAATTTCCATCTATAACACATCCATGTGAATATGCATACATGTACCAAGTTTTAACCCAATCAGTCTTGTACTTCCGAAGTTCAGTTTGAAGAAAAACGTGTACAAAACCAATACGAAAACAATGCATCTGTAATGTGATGTAACCTGACACCTCATGACGCCACGATGACGAATTTCTCTTAGGACCATCTTTGGGTAGTGGTATAAGTGTGTACCAAGTATAAAGTCGATCAAATTTACGAAAGTGCCAAAGTTGAGCATTTTAAAACGTGTACAAAACCTATGGGGAAAATGTGCATCTTTAATGTGAAGTAACGTGACATCTGATGACGTCACAATCACGGATTTCTTCAAGGACCCTCTGTGGGTGATGGTCTAAGTGTGTACCAAGTGTAACGTCGATCGGATTTACGAAAGTGCCGAAATGGAGCGTTTTAAAACATGTACAAACCCTATGGGGAAAATTGCATCTTTAATGTGACGTAACCTGACACTTGATGACGTCACGATCACGAATTTCGTCTAGGAACATCTGTGGGTGGTGATCTAAGTATGAATTAAGTTTAAAGTCGATCAGATTTACGAAGATGCCAAACTGGAGTTTTTTAAAACGTGTACAAAGCATATGGGGAAAAATACATCTTTAATGCGACGTAACCTGACACCTGATGACGCCACGATCACAAATTTCTTTTAAAACCATCTGTGTGTGGTGGTATAAGTGTTTGCCAGGTGTAACGTCGATCGGATTTATGAAAGTGCCGAAATGGAGCATTTTAAAACATGTACAAACCCTATGGGGAAAAATGCATCTTTAATGTGACGTAACCTGACACTCGATGACGTCATGATCACGAATTTCGCTTAGGACCATCTGTGGGTGGTGGTCTAAGTATGAATTAAGTTTAAAGTTGATCGGATTTACGAAGATGCCAAACTGGAGTTTTTTAAAACGTGTACAAAACATATGGGGAAAAATACATCTTTAATGTGACGTAACCTGACACCTGATGACGTCACGATCACAAATTTCTTCTAGGACCATCTATGGGTGGTGGTCTAAGTATGTACCAAGTCTGAAATCAATTGGATTTAAAAAAGTGGCAAAGTGGATTGGTGGAAGAAACGTGTGTTAAACCTATGGAGAAAAAGTCTGAAAAAGGAGAAGAAAAAAAAGAAAAAACTAGAGGTATGCGTTTGTGGACAAACGCAAGCTGTTTCGGCTGTGAGGTGTGTTGATGACATGACGACATCACCTCAAATTTCATAGATATTTGATACGTACATTAGTTACATGCATTTGGAATCTCTAGTTATACAAATACCGTACAATATAGGCCCTGACAATTATCCCTTTAATGACGGCACATGACGTGATAATGTTTGAAGCAAATCCAAGTTCGAAGCCAATGGAACTAGCACTTTCAGAGATAAATGTTCTGAAATATAATAAATACTATAACTTGAATGTTTGGTCACATGGTATGCGATGACGTCATGAAGACGTCATCATGGTGTGATCATGACGTATAATGTGGTTTTGTACTCATAACACACCCTGGAATACTTGCGTAACAGCTTTGAACCCAATCGCACTGGTACGTCCTAGAGAAAGAGAATCTTGAATACTATAGCCGTCAGGTAATATTGTACAATGGTACGTATGTCATGGTGACGGAAATTGTTTTTGAGCCATCAGTGTGTGGTATTGTAAAATCTGATGTCGATCAGCTTTAGCAAATTGCCAAAATATAATTATTAGCTGAAGAAAACATGTAATCCTGTTTGTATCTAGCCCCCTAAAAGCCATGGCTAACCTCCAACACGGAGTGGCCTGTCATGAAATTTGGCCTGCGTGTCATTTTGCTTGTGTCGATCTGTGATTTTGGCCTTACATGTATTGTCCTGGCTATGGCCATGAGTGCCGGACCAATACAGTTGCACGTCACGTACATTTTTGGACGTTTCAGCACAGGAAACACTAGAGGGCAGCAAACAACTTTAACAGTAACATGATTCGTGTTGGGAGTCAAAATACCAATAGTACTGAGCAGACGAGAAGGGAATTAAATTTAATGACGTCTTGGAAAGAATTCCATATACGGACTCCAGTTATTTTCCTAGATATGACTTGAAAAGCACCAAAAGTTGTAAATCTGACGAAGAAACGGAAATTTAGGAGGGGAACAAATCAAGATTTTCTTTAAAAATACTTTGACGTTTCCTGTCACGGCCCATAGAGGTGGAGGCTTAAATGGAATCTTTCCAGTGTTCCTAACGTGGCACACTTGAACAAATCCCCAAAAATCCCACATTAACATTGAAGAAATTCTTTAAAGTTGTTAACTTCTGATAAATCATGATTATCCCAACTCACAATCCCAACTCACATACCCAACTACAAGTTTGTCACATTACGTAAGCCACATGAATCTGTGGCATCATGACTGTACCGCGTAGAGTGCGCGGGGACCTGGCCAGCTGTAAGGCGGCAAGGCATGCACACGCACGCTGTCAAAATGTCAAGTTGGATAACGGTCGAGTTGTCCGACCCCATGGGTACAAAGCCTATGGAGAAAAGAACGTGCACAATGTCTATGGAGAAAAGAACGTGTACAAACCCTATGGAGAAAAGAACGTGTACAAACCCTATGGAGAAAAGAACGTGTACAAACCCTATAGAGAAAAGAACGTGTACAAAACCTATGGAGAAAAGAACGTGTACAAACCCTATGGAGAAAAGAACGTGTACAAACCCTATGGGGCAAAATGCATCTTTAATGTGAAGTAACTTGACACCTGATGACGTCACGATCACGAATTTCTTCAAAGACCATCTGTGGGTGGTGGTCTAAGTGTGTACTAAGTGCAACGTCGATTGGATTTACGAAAGTGCCGAAATGGAGCGCTTTAAAACGTGTACAAACCCTATGGGGCAAAAGTACATCTTTAATGTGACGTAACCTGACACCTGATGACGTCACGATCACAAATTTCTTCTAGGACCATCTGTGGGTGGTGGTCTAAGTATGTACCAAGTCTGAAATCAATCGGATTTAAAAAAGTGGCAAAGTCGATTGGTGGAAGAAACATGTGTTAAACCTATGGAGAAAAAGTCTGAAAAAGGAGAAGAAAAAAAAAAAAGAAAAAAAAAAATCTTAACGAAAACAAGAGCTGTTTCGGTGTGTCACCGAAACAGCTAAAAAAAAAAAAAGAAAAAAAAAAATCTTAACGAAAACAAGAGCTGTTTCGGTGTGTACACCGAAACAGCTAAAAACTAGAAATGTGTTTGTGGACAAACACAAGCTGTTTCGGATATTTTAAACACTCTGTGCACGTGATGAACACTTGATGAAGTCACTTCGAATGTCATCTGCCAAGTGAAAAGTCAATCAGACATACAGATGTATAGTGCCAAAGTATTATTTGAAGAAAAACTTGTACAAAACCTATGGGGAAAAATGCATCTTTAATGTAAAGTAACCTTACACCTGATGATGTCACGATCACGAATTTCTTCTACGACCATCTGTTGGTGTTGGTCTAAGTATGTACCAAGTCTGAGGTCGATCGGATTTACAAAGAGGCGAAAGTGTAGTGTTTTAAAACGTGTACAACACATATGGGGAAAAATGCATCTTTAATGTGACGTAACCCGACACCTGATGACGTCACGGTCACGAATTTCTTCTAGAACCATCTGTGGGTGATGGTCTAAGTGTGTACCAAGTGTAACGTCGATCAGATTTACGAAAGTGCCGAAATGGAGCGTTTTAAAACGTGTACAAACCCTATGGGGCAAAATGCATCTTTAATGTGACGTAACCTGACTCTTGATGACGTCACGATCACGAATTTCGTCTAGGACCATCATCGGGTGATGGTCTAAGTGTGTACCAAGTGTAACGTCAATCAGATTTACGAAAGTGCCGAAATGGAGCGTTTTAAAACGTGTACAAACCCTATGGGGCAAAATGCATCTTTAATGTGACGTAACCTGACTCTTGATGACGTCACGATCACGAATTTCGTCTAGGACCATCTGTGGGTGGTGGTCTAAGTACAAATTCAGTTTAAAGTCGATTGGATTTACGAAGATGCCAAACTAGAGTGTTTTAAAACGTGTACAAAACATATGGGCAAAAATACATCTTTAATGTGACGTAACCTGAACCCTGATGACGTCACGATCACAAATTTCTTCTAGGACCATCTGTGGGTGGTGGTCTAAGTATGTACCAAGTCTGAAATCAATCGGATTTTAAAAAGTGGCAAAGTGGATTGGTGGAAGAAACGTGTGTTAAACCTATGGAGAAAAAGTCTGAAAAAGGAGAAGAAAAAAAAAAAGAAAAAAAAAAATCTTAACGAAAACAAGAGCTGTTTCGGTGTGTCACCGAAACAGCTAAAAAAAGAAAAAAAAAATCTTAACGAAAACAAGAGCTGTTTCGGTGTGTCACCGAAACAGCTAAAAAAGAAAAGAAAAAGAGGCGCGAAGACAAAGTGGTGTAAATTTAATGAGTTGGGGGGGGGCAAAATGTCCCTGCCCCCCTCTAAAACTGATAAATCGAGAATGTGTTGAGAAATACAAGCATTTTTTGGCAAAAAAAATTTTTGCCCCCCTCTAGAAAAAATCCTGGCGACGCCCATGGTGAATCGGTTTTATTGCTGGACCCAATGTCGGCGCAGCGGTATAGAAACACTGATATGACCTGATATTGGGTGTGGTTTACGCTGAGGCCACCGTGCAGTTTTCTAATCTAAGGGGATGCAACCGCTTAGGCCACAAAATCACCTAAAACCGCGTTCGCTGAAGGTTATTGCCGATGACGGTTGATTTGTATTGAATTGAATGAGAAATCGCCGCGGTTACACAGGCGATAGTGAACCGCCAGAATGCTGATTTTTCTGCCTTGTGGGGCCTGGATCTTCCCTTGAAAAAGCTAAAGAAAGGACCCGTACAAAGTCGCTGATAAAGCACCAAAACGGAGGAGGCACATGTACCCCTTACTCTCAGTGTTTTGTACATTTAGAAGGCCACGATTGATTATACACGGGCCGTATATGATGCGTTGTGTTCATGGAAGTTTATTTAACTGTATTTTATTTCCTCAAAGTCCCAATCAAGGAACAAAGCCTACCTACCTCAGGGGGATAACTACGGGGACACGGGGCATATACCCCGACCCCCTGTGGAAGCCGCCCCAGCCCTCCCCCCGCCCCATTTTGAAAGCCTGAATTAAAACATTAACTGTTTTAATAATATGTTTATTTTGCATTTAGTGCAGCCTTTGAAACAAATAACGCACCCCAGGTGCCCTCCGCTGGCTTGAGAAGGATTTAATTCCTCATATAATCCTGAATATATCCACACAATTTAATAGACTGAAGCGCCAACTGTACATTGAATGAATTACGGCTAGTGTATACGTCACTTGTCTATCCACCAATCACAGTTTGTCGGTGACAAGTCGGTGACCACAAGTCGGTGACCACAAGTGAGTGGTCTGTGACTGACAGGTTTGTGTGTCAATCATAAATTCCGTGTTTGGATGTGTCACCGACATCCATACAATATCCACCAATAAGAAACGGCCATTTCAATGTCGATGACAAGTTTTTATGGTGACTATATAGCCTCAAGGACATTAACATTACTTTCATATCATTAATATGAAGCGAGTCGGTGATGTGTGATTGACAGCGCACAGGAGCCATGCAATCACAATCCAGGTCCGAGTTTTTAGTCACTGCTCAGGAAATCGATGCACTATTTAAGACGTGTTGGGCCGTCCACCCTTCACATCAACCACAGGTCATCAACACCTTCGGACGACAACCAGAGAGAGAACTGACTGCAAGAGCAAGATTTTGCTCGGTGAGTGTTTCAAACAATCATTTTTCTTCTGAAGACATTTGTTGTCTTTTGCTCAATGTGTTTGAATCAACGCGAGATTCAGATTTTGTTGAATGTTGCTGATTCAATGATTCTCCAAACAGCGAGCGCGGTGGTAGGCTTGATATTGTTGCGTTCCCGCGAATTGCGTAGTTTACTTCTTTCCCAACCAATCCATTCCACTCCTTGCACAGCGTAATGCTTGCAGCGATCTTGTGTGCCCTCACACAGCGCGAAGCTTACCACGAAGTCTTAGACACACGCATAAGTGTGCAGCACATTGTACAGTACGCTATTGTATAGCGCGCAATGCATGTAGCACTCACAGCTATTGAACATGTACCGCCATGGGACATGTACTTAGGACTTAGCCATTTTCCCTCCACCTTTCCCCGGAGTCAATGCGAATTCCCCTCACACACCTTACCTTGCATCCGACCCACATTGACCCCGAGCATTTTAGCGAATGTGGCTCGCTAAACCCTACCCGTGTATTCACCCCTTAGTGACCCCGTGCACCCCAGCGAGTGTGTCCCGCTAACCCACTGGCCGAGACCTACGGTAGCTAGAGGTCAGGTTACGTCCTTCATCTCATAGTTTTACTCCATAGAATTAGTGTGTATATTCTCAGCTAGTCTAGAGATTAAGTCTTGTACACAAGCTATGTACCGAGAATTTATTCCCTTTCCCTTTTCCTTGAGGATCAGTTCCCCTTAAGGCACCCACGAGTGATCCTACTTCGCCCGCTAACCACTGATCTCGGACTTTCTTCCAGTAGATTGTCGAAGTCAGCCGTGTACAAATCTCCCATTGAGAACTTTCCCCATGCCTTTGTACACGGATGCATTATTCATAACCACCAGAATCCAATGCTCCCATTGGCTAAGACGCGCACCCAAAAGTCTATATAAAGCGCGCGGAAATGACAGTTCTGGTAATTGTTGTATTGGGCTCTTCCCCAGTAGGTTCTTGAGCTGAGCTCTGACCTACACAGAGCTCCCGTATATGATGCAGTAGATTGTTGATCTGGGCTCTGACCCCGACAGAGTTCCTGACATGTACACGTAGATTATCGAGCTCTCTGCTCACTAGACAATGGCCATAGACCCATGTCTGTACATAGCCCGACTGCGTCTGGCCGTACAGTACTATCGCAAGCTCTGTAGTACGGCCAGACGCCCGATGCTTCCACAGAGACTGAATTTTGTTGGCCGCCGATGTAGCGATTTTGCTACATCTTTCGATCGCGATTTTCTTTTCATCGAGGACACAAATTTCCAAAGTTAAGGTTCGTAGTCGTAGAGCAACTCATACCTTTTTGAAAAAACGTTGTTTGGTCTCAATATTTTCATCCATCTGGCCACAAGACGAATTTCAGTCATCAGATTCCACAAATATCGTCCCCCATGCGATCCCCCATGCGATTTCAAAATGGCGGCCGCGCTGTAATGTATGCAATATGCAGGCGCGCCCGCGCAAACTCATGAATATGCATAACAGTTTGTGACGTAACCTCGTGTTTTTGGACGTGCGTGCGGCGGGGCGGGGCCGAGGTCATACGTCACAGACTTTTTATGCATACTCATGAGTTTGCGCGGGCGCGCCTGCATATTGCATACATTACAGCGCGGCCGCCATTTTGAAATCGCATGGGGGATCGCATGGGGGACGAAATTTGTGGAATCTGATGACTGAAATTCGTCTTGTGGCCAGATGGATGAAAATATTGAGACCAAACAACGTTTTTTCAAAAAGGTATGAGTTGCTCTACGACTACGAACCTTAACTTTGGAAAGTTGTGTCCTCGATGAAAAGAAAATCGCGATCAAAAGATGTAGCGAAATCGCTACATCGGCGGCCAACAAAATTCAGTCTCTGTGGAAGCATCGGGCGTCTGGCCGTACTACAGAGCTTGCGATAGTACCGTACGGCCAGAAGCAGTCGGGCTAGTCTGTACACAGATAATCATGTACGCCCTAACTTTACATTGTATATAGTGCGCCCTCTATTGAGCTGAGATGTAAATAATCCCGAATAAAGTACTAGCGTGTGTGTGTAAGATATTTGTATCTGACTCTTTATTTGATAATGTCTCTCACCCCAGAGAGACGTTACAATATTTTCCCGTCTTTGTGTGCTTGTAAAAATGTGGTAGGTTGAGGACTGAAAAAAAACCAAGATTTGTTTGAACAAATTGTTCTTTTTCATTTCACTATGACTCTAATACACGTCTGCTAACAGCAAAACCAGCGCGCTAATTCCGATCCAGAAGTTGTGCCTTTTCCCAACGACCACTTTGGAGTTGATAAAGTGTTGAGATAATTTACAAATGTGTTTGAAATTAACTTGTTCAAACGGGCTTTGTTTGTGCATAACATGCACTAAGCCCTTCTGAAAGAGTAATTTTAAACTCTTTTGTAAATTATCGAGCTATTTTATTTCAGCTCTTAATGCAAACAGTTGGTGCGGATGCAGACCACGGTTTTGTGAGGTCAAATTTCAAGGCAATAAAAATGAGGAATTCCTGTCTGGCAATATTTCCGCTACTACTTCCATTGTGCACTCTCAAAAACAAATTGTCCAAATACTGACTGGTTTCTTTACTCTTTGAAAACAAAATCATTTGGATCCTCGTCGATATGGATAATACACTGTGAAGTCACATGGACCTTTTTATTTAGGTTCGACTGTTAGGTTTGACTGTTTTCTGACCGCAGTTTTTCGCAAGTTCCCTGTGTGATTCAGAACAGTAAAGATTTATTATACCTGCTTATTCAAAATAATATTTCAGAGGAACTACAAAATCGGTGTTTCACATTTCGGCTTCAAAAAACAAGACTCGCAAAACCTGGACTCTTTATAACCTGCATGGCCAAATTTGTTTGCATGATCAAGCACACTCTTATTTTTTGCCTCCTTTTTTTCCTATTGACTTTATCGTGTAAATTTTCAAACATGATATCCTAGTGCAATGTACTCACATTATTTCCGGATATCACTCAAACTCAATCAGAATGAAAAGTTATGCGGAAGTTGGCCACGGTGGAGCGTATACAGGTATCCGGACATCTCAAAATGCCGGTCTTATTTGTGTTATTATTTGTGGATATTCTCAGTGCCTTTGAACTTTGTTGTTCAACTGTGCCATTTCGCTATAGTTCACACAGTGCGCCATTCCGGTTTCATCAAGTTACTTTTAAGCATTGCAGGATAAAAGTGTCACTGGTCAGAATAGACTAGAGTAGAGGGCGCAAATACAAACGCACTTGATCATGATGATGCACACAGTTTTATACAAGTTCAATAGCTGGATGCATTTTGTAGAATTCATGGATAGATTTGATTTCTGGAGAACGCATTTGAGATAAATAGTCAACCCAAATTACATTTTCACTGTACAGAAATGTTTTGGCCGCATTGTATTTGTGGAATTCAGCCATGCCTCCCCACCAGACTCGAAGTTATTTCCGAGAGAATTTTTAATGACTCATATTTTTGTTGGTATTTTTTTCAGCCAGCAATCCGCTCGAGTGTTGAGGAGTGCTTCCGCGAGAGAATTCAAGAACTCTGCTTAGGTGAGTGTCTGTTAGTTGACATTTTCTTCATTCAAGCATCAGAATTGAGTAGCAATCTGGTAGGAGATAATACCTTTTTTTCTGTGCATTTATTCTTTTTTGGGTCAAATTTAATAACAAGAAAACGTCATTCGACATTGTATTGCCAAACGTCCCTCAACGTAGCTTTTCGATCGTTCCCTTTTTGTTCATAGTGTTTGAATCAACATGTGGTTTAATTCTGAAGTTTATTACTAAAAAAAATGTCAAACAACGTGAGCGGTACAAGCTGGATATTTCTCCGCTGTTTCTGAGTTTCTGTGTTAATCGCGTCAACGCAGCTTGTGAAATATTTTTCAGTAAGATTAGTCTCCTAACTTATCCCTTCTCAAAATATCCTCGTGGCCATGATGTGAGTCTCCTCAATTATCCCTTCTTAACAAAAATCCTCTTAGCCATCTTGTTTAGTCTCCTCAATTATCCCCGCTAAAAATATCCTCCTTCCCATGATGGTTAGTCTCCTCAATTATCCCCTATAAAAATATCCTCCTAGCCATGATTGTTAGTCTCCTCAATTGTCCCTTCTTAGCAAAAATCGTCTTAGCCATCTTGTTTAGTCTCCTCAATTATCCCCTATAAAAAATATCCTCCTTCCCATGATGGTTAGTCTCCTAAATTATCCCTTCTGAAAAATATCCTCCTTGTCATGATGGTTAGTCTCCTCAAATATCTCTTCTGAAAAACATTCTCTTAGCCGTAATTGTTAGTCTCCTAAATTAGTCCCTCAAAAAATATTTCCTCCTTGCCATGATGGTCAGTCTCCTCAATTAACACATCTAAAAAAAATAGCCATGATGGCTTGTCTCTTCAATAATTCCTTCTGTAAAAATAACCTTCAAGCCATGATGGTTAGTCTACTCGATTATCTCTTTATAAAAAATATCTTCCTTGCCATAATGGTTATAGTCTCATGAATTATCACATCTAAAGGTATCCTCCTAGCCATGATGGTTAGTCCCCTTTTAACCCTTCTAAAAATATCCTTCTAGCCATGATTGTTAGTCCCATTTTAACGCTTCTAAAAATATCCTCCTTGCCATAATTATCCATTCTTAAAAATTACCCTCCTAGCCATGATTGTTAGTCTCCTCGATTATCCCCGCTAAAAACTCCTCCTTGCCATGATGGTTTGTCTCTTCAATTATCATCTCTAAAAAAAAAAATCCTATTAGCAATGATGGTTAGTCTCCTCAATTATCCCTTCTGAAAAAAATATCCTCTTAGCCATGATGGTTAGTCTCAGTTATCATATCTAAAAAATATTCTCCTTGCCATGATGGTTTGTCTCCTCAAATTGCCCATCTTAAAATATCCACCTACCCATGATGGTGAGTTTCCTCAATTATCCCTTCTTAAAAAAATATTCTCCTTTATAGCCATGACTGTTAGTCTCCTTAATTATCCCTTCGTCCGGCGAGTCGGGAGGGCATGGACATCTACAAACACAACACAGATGCACAAGACATACGGTATATGATGGCGACTACTCCTTCATCGTAGGTCCAATGGTTCTTCTATACCCACGGGCGTAACCAATCCCCATAGTTCGATCCCCGCATTAGTTCTGCCTATGGGTCCCCTAAACCCTTGGCACTCGTTCTGCACCCCTTGATGTTCATTCTAGCTGTACCGCCATCATTCTGACATGCTTCAGTGAGTAAACACAGTCCATTTAGCATCCTACCTGGCAAATTTTAGGATCCTCTTCCAGAATCTCCCACCTTAACGGTCCACTGAACTACCCCCCTCGGTGCTACTTAAACAACTACACCGCATGAGCCCAGTGCTCTTCACCCTTTACCTAGCTAAAGCCCTGGACAAGATTGATGGGATCGACAAAAAAACACCTCCACACCTACAAGACCATAACTACACTGCTAAAAATGTCCGTAAATTTACGGACCCCGTAAAGTGAAATATTCCGTATTTTTTGCCGTAATTTTACGGACTTTCTGTAAATGCAAATATTAATTATGCTAATTAGCGTGATAACAATCAACCACTTCGGCCCAAACACCTACACATAATAGAGTACATCCGAGTACATATTGTTATTTCACCCACAGTTACCGTGTACACATGTCCAAACTCATGTTAAGTCTGTTTATTTTACGGAATGAAAAAAAAATGTTCCGGAAATTTTGCTGCAGGATTACAGAACGCTATTTTTTGCTGGCAGCTACTTAAACAACTACAGCAGTATGAGCCCAGTGCTCTTCCCACTATGCCTAGCCAAAGCCCTGGACAAGCTTGATGGGATCGACAAAAAACACCTCCACACCTACAAGACCATAGCTACACCAACCATGGCACAAACTACCTCTTCATCAACATGCAGTATGCAGACGATGTATGTTGGATAGCCAACGGTGGAGAATGTAAAAATAAATGCAGCTCCATCAATGCTCCCTGACCGGCAGCTAAGCGTCAACAACAATAAAACAGAACAGGTGCACATTAGCAGAGCAAAGAAAGACGACTGGCAAAAATAACTCTGAGAAAGAGGGAAAAGAAAGGACACATGCATGGACAATCTCCAAAACCAACAGTCGAACTGGCAGAAACTTACATTCAGACGAAACACCAGATGAGAAATAGTCACCAACTCATAGCAGCAGTGGAAGAAAACCAAATACCTTGGGAGCTGTCTGGATACCACAGAAGACATAAAACGCCGGAAATCACTCACAGAAACAACCACCAAGCACCTCAAACCAATACTATGCAACAAGAAATCCAACCCACAACTGAAAATACGAATTTTCAATGCATATGCTGGAAGCGTCTTCCTGTACAATAGTAGCCTTTGGACTCTAACAAAAACGTTGTATCACTATAACACAATACGTTCCAAATATTATTGAACTGTGTTGCTTTTGTGAACGTATGCATCAAATTTAATTCCTGAGCCGGACCAAAATTCAAAACACAAGAAATTCAATGCAAAAGTCACGTAATTTGCTGCTTACTTTTCACACGTGAATGAAGAATACCCTGAAACATGTGGAGCTTTCGCTAAATTCAACAGGGTGTGAAAACGCTTGCCCGTTATATGCGAATTAGAATGAAAAATGTTGCATTATCAAAATGTGAAATTGGACGGGGAAACCTATACAATTTCATAATGAATGAAGAATTTCATTGCTGCCTTAAATCTCATAGCGAACTGGAGTTAAAAGTAATTTTGCCTGGACAAGTGCAACGAAAACTTAGAATGCCAACAAACTTCTGACCGAATTTCTAGTGTCTCAAAAATAGATATAGCCTAAGCCTATTCATTACTAAAGTCTAAACGTAACTGGGGTTTTTTGTTGGTATGTTTTTCAGCCTACACTGAACTCCCTTTGATCATCTTGGACCTGATCTTCAAGAACGAACCATCAAGGTGGGTGTGGTGAGGTTAATTAATAATATCTGGACCGGGGAGTTGAGCAGATGTTCCCCGCCTCGCCCCCCCCCCAACAAAACAAAAAAATACTACAGCTCCGAAACGCTTCGCCCTATTGGAAAGCAATTTGGTGACCTTTCCTCACTTTTATCGGCGTAGGCTTTTCATTAATGTTAGTCCCTTGCCCCCTCATACACCACTGTTATGTCACAAAGAAAACATGCTTTCAACAATAATTTCTCCAATCTCATTTTTTTTTAATCGGACGGCAGATTGTCACGAGTTTTAGACTAATCCTCCAATTAAATTATCTGACCTCAAGATTTTTTGTCTGCTCTTCCCTATTTCTTTACTCTTTCATTTTTTCTTTCACAAATTCTTACCTGATTTGTTTAAGTTTTAATCTTTTTTTCTGTACAGAATGAACATCTGCGTGGCAACCGTTCTTTCAATCGCCCTCCTTCTGGGTAACTCCGTCAACCTCCGAGCTTCCGTTACTGGGCCGGTTCCCCCTGACGGTATTGGTCCTGCGTCTCAGGCGGGCCAAACGTGCTGCCAGGAAACAGCTGCAATTGTAGGAATTTTACAAGGGTCAAAGGGTGATGCAGGTCAGCCAGGACCGTTTGGGCCTTCGGGTGAGCGAGGAATACCTGGTGTTACAGGTCAAAAGGGGGTCAAAGGTCAAACGGGAGTCAAAGGTCAAACGGGACTAAAGGGTGATGCAGGCAAAGATGGTCAGATCGGGCTGATTGGCCCTCAAGGTGACACTGGGCCTCAAGGTTTAGTCGGACCAACTGGTCTGACTGGTGTCAAAGGTCAAAAGGGTGAGCCAGGGGAAACACCAGACGACTCCAACCAGCGGGTAGCATTCACCGTGGTGAGGACGGGCTTCTCGTATACCTCTACGAGTAACCTCTACCGTTTGCCCTTCCAGGAGACCGAGACGCTTCTGCCGGGTACCAGCTTCGATCTCGAGAACGGCACGTTCACGTGTAGTGTGCCGGGCACCTACGTTTTCATGTTTTTTGTGCTTAAATATCCTTCCGACAGCCGCCTGTGGGTTCATCTCCGGAAGAACGGCGACGCGGTTGTCTCTGGCGAAAGCAGTAATTCAAGTCACAGTGAGCAGGTGTCTGGGAGCGCGGTGGTGGTTCTGGAGCTTGGAGATACGATGTATATCACTTTGTACGGTAGGACATATAGTACCGACGCTCACTACACCTCATTCAGTGGCTTCCTCCTTTACCCAAAATAAACAAAACAATAGCAACTCATAAAGATAACGAGCATCGTGTTGCTGATTTTTTTATCGTTTTCCATTTTTGCCGAAACAATAACTAATGAATTAAAAGCAATAATGGTCCATGCCACAAACAATAATAATAACCTTTTTGGCATTGCGCATGCGCATATTGCAATAGATAACTTTTTTTGAGTGCATGTATTTAGCTTTATGAACGAGTATTGCACGAGATAATAGTGAAATGTACGCTTTAAGTTTGTTGACAATGATAATGTGTTGTATCCGCTGTAGAGTAATGCATTTTTAATGGAATGTTTTTTCTTCAAAGCAAGGTAGTTATTTTTTTCTTCAAAACAAAACCAAGGTTGCAATAAAGCAGTGCCATCTGAATATTTACGACTAAAAAAATGTTAACGATAACCGCACCTTCCTGGAATTATTTACGCCTAATTGCCGACCGCAAACTGTTTATTGCTATATTTGGCCAAAAATATAACATGACTTTGTTTCTGAAAATAAGTGTGATTTTTTGTGTGTGTGTTAGTGGGAAATTGATTAATAAATAAGGTTAATTAAACAGAATACCTATATGTAGGTATCCTAGCGTAAACAAATAAAGTTTTAAAAGACATACCGACAAACAAACAAAATATATGCCTACCTACCTACCTGGATAATTTTAGGGCGTACTGGAAACACACACATTTCTTTCTTTGCCTTATGTTCCTTGTATGCCCAGAACTGATGATGTCAATTAAATCAATCCCATGCATGTATCAATATTTTTTTCATGTCACGAAAAAAGTATCGAGTGTTTAAATCTGATTTTCTTACAGACTTAAAGCCTGGCATTTGGATTAACAATTGTTGAAATATTCTAATGCCATTCACAGTAATTACCGGTTGTTATTGAATGATTGCATTATTCTAAACGTTATAATATGTGAGAATTATGTAAAAGTAACAATTGACTGGCTATGAAAACAGTATGCATAAAACCTCATTCTGAGGATTACCAAAAGCACCACCTCTTTTTTTCGCTTGGCTTCCTTATGAAAAAAAAACACCATGATTTTAATTACTTTCAGTTGAAACAGAAACGTGCCCAAAGTAATGAAAAAAGTGGAGTTGGCTGTGGTTTTTACAGACCGTAAAAGTGCGACAAGCGTTTCTTGATCAAAAGACTCCAAATTATTTGAAGACTTCTATTGTTCTTAATCAGTATTACTTGATTGCATTTAAGAAACTCACTTTGAAAACATCCATTAAAGTGTGAGTCTGTTAGATGGTAAAGAAACAATCTTAACTCAATCAATTAAAACAAAGCACAAATTCCATTCAAAAGAGGAAGATCTTTCAACTGGTTGGAATTGTCCTTTGTTGCTGCCATCAGATGGGATCACTTTATGGTATTTCAAGTGAATTTCTTTGTATTGACTTGTATTTTTATACCATATTTGGTCAGGTGATGCAAGTAAGTCCCCTTCTGACAGCATATCCTTTGATAATGTCTCCAGCCAGCACATGTACATGTAAGCTGAACAAGTACGCTTCCTGGGAATAGGTAGACTCCTGCAAGAAATCAAAGAAAAGGTTATAATGGACCCTTCCTGCATGTCAATCTAACAGTGCACATTGGCCAATCACTTCACCACTTTTGATCAGGTGACCACAGTAGCTCAGTCAGACTGGGTAACAAGAACTGTTAGATCTATTGCTCACCCGACCCCATTTTTGGCACCAGTGGTTTAATACCCCCCCCCCCTCCGGTTTATTTTGTAAAGAGTGCCCTTTTTACACAAGTGACCTTTTAGTTTTTACACAAGTGCCCTTAGTTTTGTTTTAAAAGTTTCTTGTTTCGCCAGCGTCTTTTAAAGAATTTTTGGTATTTCGTGTGTTTCGTGTGAATGTTAGCAATTGTGCGTGGGGCGTTATGTCAGTGAAAATACGTCGCATCTTGCAACTGTACCTGAGAATGATGGGATGTCTTTTTTGTTGTAATGCCCCCCCCCCCGACTTATGGAACCATGAATGTTTGTTTGTCTCAGATTTTGGCGTTCCGCGTCGATTTGTATATCATGTTTAGACAATATTTCTTAACCTGTGTTGACGCAATTCCACCGTGATAGGTTAATTGTCCGATAGTGGCCAATATTGCTGGTTTGAAAAGCACCCCATGGGAAGATGGTATCTAGCCCCGTCCCTTTACGCCCCGCTTTTTGATTTTACGGAGGCCGGGTGACTGGTGAAAAAAATACTGTCTACATGTACCTTCAGCACGAATTAGCGAGTGCCCTTTTCATGTCTAAATGACCCCGCTCCCCTCCATAAAAACGACCTGGCTTAGAATTGGACAATCTCTATAGACATTAAAAGTAATGTAGCGTGGGCTAGGGGTTCTTGTCCCTCAAGACCGGTCACAACGGAAAAGGGGAGCGGACACAGGATTTCCAACAAGAACACTTTTTATTTTATCAACAAAACTCGGCGGATAACCTTCCGCGCAACTGTCAGAACAACCACTACAACGTTACACTAGTCCTCTTTCAAAACACACTACAGATAGCAATGTATAACAATGTAACAATCCACAGGCTGCCCAGGCACTTTGCCAAATCCCCTCCCGCGCGCGCCAACCACAAGCATCCCGAAATAGAACCCAATTTCTGGTGCGCGCCCAGCACAAAAGAAACGGGTCAGGGCACTCCGCCGGAGGCCCTCCGCCGGCGGCCCTCAGCACCGCCGGCGGCTTACAACAGATTAACATGGCAACAAAAGGCTATACAACTGTCCGTTACACTACCCCCTACTTAAATTGGGCCTATTCTCCTGAATAGGGGCACATATACAAGAAATATACTCAATCAAGAAAACGACTTTCTTAAAGCAAGATTATCTACACAATTAGAAGATTACACAGTTATTAGGTCCATCAATCACAAAAAAACCCAAAAAAAACCCAAAAAATTGTTCACCCAGTTTCGAAAGGCCTACCTGGGTGTCCACGAGAATGTTGGTTAGTGTTGATTTAGGCCACAAATTGGTTCCCAATTCAAACAAGAACACAACAGTCAACGAGGTCTACCCACCGTAAAGTCAATCGGCTATCAGGTTTATTCGCCGGTCAGATTGTCCCTGTTCCAGGTGCGCCACCAGATATCGCCGGGCTCTCTAAGGCCGACCGATTCAGTCTCCCGGTAGGTGCACAGGCCCGTTGGGTCCTCCAGCGTCTCACGTGTGACGGTGGTGAACTCCTCCCTCATGAGAACGGCCTCCGTTTGGGTCGCTGTGTCCACCCTGGGGCTCCGGCGGAAATCCTCTGGCGGCTCGCATTCAGTCAGGCCAGCTGTATGAATCCTCCTTGCGGAAAACCATCTGCCTCCGACGTACAGCGTCCCCTCCGATGGTAGCTCCTCCTCTGCTCTGACCACCCGTCTAACTGGGACACCATCCGCCGCTCCTACAGCCTCTCCACCGGTGGCGGCGCTACCGTGCTGGGACCTGACATGCCGGGCTAGGTAGTCAGCACGCTTGTACACCTGCGGACACTGCCGGCAAGGGAAGTTCCGCTCCTCTCGGGCTGCCTTTTCATGCCTTCGTCTGTTATAGGACGAAGCGTACATGTACGCTTGTCCGCACACTCTGCACAGAAACGAATTCCTCTCCATCGCGATCTCGGACTGTTTCTGGAATTGTAGACCGGGCTGGTTGTTTGCGCTTCCCACCTCTGCTCCAGTATGGGGGGGGGAAGGGTAGACTTGTTGCAAGTACCTGCGGGGTTTCCGGACTGCTCTACCACGGCGAGTGCGGGGCGTACTGGTGCATTGATGTGGTTGATTGTGACCCGCGCCGGCGGCGTCGGGGCTGCCGGCGGCGGCGGCGGGGCTGCCTGCGCCGGCGGGGCTGCCGGCGGCGGCGGCGGATGCCTGCGCCGTCGGCGGCGGCTGCCTGCGCCGGCGGCGGGGCTACCCGCTCCGGCGGCGGCTGCGGGGCTGCCCGCGCCGGCGGCGGTGGGGCTGCCCGCGCCGGCGGCGGTGGGGCTGCCCGCGCCGGCGGCGGTGGGGCTGCTGTGGGACGGGCTTGCAGACAGTTTCCAGGCATCGGAGAACCCACAGTCCTCTGCACTTACTCCTTTGCAAGTTTTCAGCCTATCCGCGTGGACTACTTGAGGGTTAGAACGAGGGTTTTTTTATCCTGTACACAACATCAGACAACCTGTCCACTACGACATATGGCCCAGTCCAGCTTAGACTCAACTTTGGGCAGACTCCCTTCTTTCGCACCTTGTAGTGGAGCCACACTACATCTCCTCTGCTGTACAACTCCTGACTAACATTCCTGTCGTAGTGCCTCTTCTGAGACCTCATCTGTGCCCCGGTCGCCTTCCGTGCTGCCTCGTGTGCAAGCCGTAATTTGTCCTGTAGGGTCTGCGCATACTCTGTTGCACTAGACTGAGTCTGCGGGGTGGAGCCAACAAGCAAATCAACTGGCATCCTGACCTCACGCCCTAGCATCATAGTGTTTGGTGTCTCTTTGGTGGTTTCATGCTCCGCTGACCGATACGCCATAGTCAGAAGGGCTAGATGTTCATCCCAGTCAGTCTGCGACTTGTTCACCCATAGACTCAACATGGCCTCCATGGTGCGGTTGAACCTCTCGATCATCCCGTCAGACCTTGGATGGTATGGCGTCGTGCGGGTCTTCCTTATGCCAAGGACTGAAAACATCTGTGCAAAGACTTCAGATTCGAACTCTCGACCCTGGTCGGAGTGAAGTTCAAGGGGAACACCGAATCTAGACACCAACTCATCTACAAGCTTGCTTGCCACCGTCTTAGCAGTGTGGTCTGGAACTGGATAGCATTCTGTCCACCTAGTGAAATAGTCCCCGACAACAACGATGTACTTGTTGCCTCGCCGTGTGACGGGAAGTGGCCCAACAACATCAACCGCTATTCTCTCCATCGGCGCTCCGACCTGGTAGCACTCCATTCGCGCTCTCTTCGCCCTTGCAGGTGGCTTCCGCCTCTGGCACTGTTGGCATTGTGCGACCCATCTACGGACTGACTGCCTCATAGAAGGCCAGTAGAAATCACCCCGACATAACCTAGCAAAGGTCTTTGCAATACCAAAATGTCCGGCAGTCTGTTGGTTGTGGAAGTGCTGCAGAATGGTTGGTTGCAGTTCTCGCGGCACTAGGACTCGGAGACGAGGTGCTTCTGTCGGTCTGTCTGGTTCCCACTTGATGCAAAGGGCCTCACGCTCTATCACCAGCTGCTCGAAGCGAGCCCACCAGAACTTGACATCCCTGTTTACGGAAGCTATAGTCTCCCATGGTGGCCGTTGACCTCGCGTCACCCACTGCCTTACCACTCTGAGGTCTCCGTCATTTTCTTGCGTTCGGACAATATGGTCATGACTGAGTTCTGTGGTGACTGGTGGACTCTGGGCCCTCGCTGGAGTATTTGTCTGAGGTTGACGTACTGGCCTCAAGGACAGGTCTTGAGACAAGGATTCCACAACCGGAGGTTTGGCTGCCGTCGCCAGGGGGGATGCTACTGAACTTGGGGGTTCAGCTGCCTCCGCCAGTGGCGGGACTTCCAGTTCCGACCGGTCTGATGCCTGTATGGTACTGCACCGTGTCTGTCCCACCCGAGACTGGCGTAAGCATTCTACGTCCAATATGGCGCCGTGGCTGATCTCCTCCTTACCCCAGTGGTCGCAGTCCGGGAAACACTTTCTGGACATGGCATCGGCGTTACCGTGTCGGCTACCAGGACGGTGCTCAATGGAAAAATTGTAGATGCTCAGTTTCTGCAGCCATCTTGCCAACTGCCCTTGGGGGTCTCGGACACTGTACATCCATCTAAGGGGTCGGTGATCTGTCCGGATTCGAAAACGGGCCCCATACAGGTAGTGGTGGTATTTCTTCACAAAGAAAACCACGGCCAAGAGCTCCCTGCGTGTCACACAATAGTTCCTCTCTTGCTTTGTCAGAGCCCTGCTACCGTACGCCACAACAAGCTCCCTGCCTTCCTGCACCTGCGACAAGACAGCGCCGACTGCAAAGCCGCTAGCGTCGGTGTCGAGAATAAACTCGTTCCCAGGGACATGATAAGCCAAAATGGGGGCTGAGATCAGGCGATGCTTCAATGCCTCGAAAGCTTCTTGACACTCGGCCGTCCACTTAAATGATCTGCCCTTCTCTGTAACTTGATGCAACGGGCGTGCAATCCTAGCGAAGCCTTCAATGAAACGCCGGTAATATGACACCAGGCCAAGAAAGCTGCGGACATCAGTGACCGTTGTTGGCTGGGGCCAGTCTCGCACCGCACGGACCTTCTCGGGGTCAGTAGCAACTCCTCCTGGTGACACCACATGGCCGAGGAACTCCACCTCCCTTTGAAACAGCTTACACTTCTTAGGTTTAAGCTTCAATTTAGCCCCGCGAAGACGCTGCAGCACCAGACAAAGCCTTTGCAAGTGTTTGTCAAAGGACTTGCCGAACACA
Source organism: Patiria pectinifera (assembly GCA_029964075.1). Classification (NCBI taxonomy): domain Eukaryota; kingdom Metazoa; phylum Echinodermata; class Asteroidea; order Valvatida; family Asterinidae; genus Patiria; species Patiria pectinifera. The sequence continues at coordinate 5,719,651 of CM057129.1, read as the reverse complement.
ATGACATCGTCCAAGTACAGAACAGCTACCTGCCACTGCAACCCGGCCAGAACCCGCTCCATTAGGCGCTCAAAGGTGGACGGTGCGTTGCACAACCCGAATGGCATAGTCACAAATTGGTACAGCCCACCTCTCCCCGTGCTGAACGCAGTCTTTGGTCGGTCCTCCCTTGCTACCGGGACTTGCCAATAACCAGAGGCAAGATCCAGGGTCGAGAAGAACATGGACCCTGCAAGCGAGTCTAGGTTATCTTCGATACGGGGAAGTGGGTGGGCATCCTTTGTTGTTACCTCATTTAACTTCCTGTAGTCAATGCAAACTCGGGTGGACCCATCCTTCTTCCTCACGAGGACAATCGGGGAACACCAGGGGCTTTCAGAGGGTTTGATGACACCTTGTGAGATCATCTTCGCTATCTCCTGGTCAGCAACGTCTCGTTGGTGTAAAGGAACTCGCCTTGGTCTCTGGCGAACAGGTTGGGCACTGGAGGTGATGATGTGATGCTGTGTTAAACTGGTTCGCCCGAGATCTCCGTCCCCAGTCGAAAACATGTCCCCGAACCTTCTCAGCATCGCTGCCAGTCTATCCCGCTCGTTGGCCTTAAGCTCTCCACAGCTGCATTCGAAAAGTGAAGACAGATGTGCGGGCACAGGCTCTTCACTCACTGTAGGGCCTTGGTGGGCAGGCTCTCCGCGTCCCACTACTGCAATACTATCCATGGGTTCAAGGACAGCCGCGTCAGTCCCCTTTCTTAGCATGACTATTTCAGAGGACAAGTTCAAGAGCCTAACTGGAACGTGGTTTCCATGTGTTTCAACGAGAGCACTGGCCACTAGGATCTCACGATCGGCTGCTGCTGTTCCTCGGTTCTGCAACACACCCCAACTTGGCCGCTCTCCTCCATCGCTAACCACTGTACAATCCAGAAGTATGTCAGAGTGGGGTGGTACAGCCATGTTCTCAGCTGGCACTTATGCTCCCGCAGGAAATCCAGTCCAAGAATGGCGTCATTGCTCACGTCAGCCACCCACACGTTGTGCTGTATCACAGTCCCTCCGACATTAATGTGCACCTTTGCATGTCCAGCAATGCGCAAGGCACTGCCGTCCGCTTGACGGAACCGGCGATCTGCAGGGTGAAGCTCAGGCCTGATGCTTGAATCCAATCTCTCCCGCAGGCGGGAAGAAATGAAACTCTCTGTTGCTCCGGTGTCTATCAAAAAACTCACTGCCATCCCGAACAGCCTTCCCCGAATATACAGTCCCAACTCCGAGGACGCTGGTCGTATCCCTATCCCAGGTTTGGTTACAGTGTCACTTATCAGTTTATTGTCTGGACTCAGCATGAATTCAGTGTGAGCAGGAGGCTGCGATAGCGGCGCAGTAGACGTCCGGGTTGGCGGCGGGGCTGCCTACGCCGGCGGCGGGGCTGCCTGCGCCGGCGGCGGGGCTGCCTGCGCCGGCGGCGGGGCTGCCTGCGGCGGGGCTGCCTGCGCCGGCGGCGGAGCTGCCCGCGCCGGCGGCGGTGCTGCCCGCGCCGGCGGCGAGGCTACCCGTGCCGGCAGCGGAGCCGCCTGGGCTTCATGCTTTGATTTACTGGGCCGCTCGTTGCTTATGGCTGGGCTTTCGGCCTCAAGCCCAGCCCTGCCATGTTTAACGGTGACTGTCCGTCCTTTACCTGTGGACACTGGGCTCGGAAGTGGTCTAGGCTGCCACACTTCCAGCATCCCGGCTTCCAATCGTCCCCCTTCTTTGCTTGTTGTCCACGACGCTGTGTTTGCAATTGTTTGCAACATTGCTGCTACGTCTTCGGTGCTTGAGGGGTCCGTGAATTTTTCCTCGCTGGGCTCTCCAGTCAAAGGTCTCGACCGTCCCACCTTCTCTGCCTTGCACCAGGCCTCAGCCTCCGGCACGATCTCTACTGCCTCATCCAGTGTCGATGGTTTTCCCTGAAAAGGGCGCGTTTCAGTTCGAGGTCGTCCAGGGCATTCTTGAACATCTCGATGGCAAAGTCCTCCTGGAAGTTCGACCCGCTGTCAGGAAAGGCGTGACGAACCAGTCTCCTTATGGCTTGCCCAAGTTCGGCCACGGTCTCACCCAAACGCCTTCTTCGAGATGTCAACTCGGCCCGATGTCGGATCCGCTGGCTTGCTGTACCAAAGCGACGCTCAAGGGCCTTCACCAGTTCGTCATAGGACGAAAGTACTTCCTTCGGCAATGAGCAGACGACCTCCAATGCAGGCCCCTTCAGTGCAACCAGCAGGTAGTCGGCTTGCTGTTTGTCGTTCCAACCATTGATCTCACTCACTCTCGAAAAATGCACGAGGTAATCCTCAATGCAAGAGGCACCATCGTACTCCCTGGCCTTTACCCGCGGTGCCGCTCCGGTGCATACCACGCTTGCGTGCTGGCCAACCGCATTTGCAGCACTGAATCCGCCAATAGCGGTATCCGTGTGCACTGCCGTGTGCCTGCTCGCATGACGAGACGTGCAGCCGTTGCGTGCCCCGTTAGGACAGGCTGGGGGCTGAGAGAAATTTGTATCAGAGCGGTGCTCACCTTCGCTGTCTGATTCGCTACACGCCGTCCGCCACTGTCTACGAAGGTCTTCAGCGAGTTGCCTCTGGTGTTTCTGCAGGCTACGAGATTTCTTCGGCCTGTCGGACTCGTCCTCGGTAAAAAGGGTTGGCGTCTCTGACAAAAGACGCTGCCGTCTATGTCCAGATTTGGACCCATGCGTGCCCCGACGTGAGCTTTCTGTCAGGGAGCGTTCCAGCTGTTCAATGTCCCTGGAAATTCCGTAAATGGCTTCGGTGATGCTCCGTGTGGACTCCATGCGACTTGCCATATCTCCCAACTTTAGAACTTCAGTGGAAATCCCTTGAAAATCCCACCGCTGCCACCAATGTAGCGTGGGCTAGGGGTTCTTGTCCCTCAAGACCGGTCACAACGGAAAAGGGGAGCGGACACAGGATTTCCAACAAGAACACTTTTTATTTTATCAACAAAACTCGGCGGATAACCTTCCGCGCAACTGTCAGAACAACCACTACAACGTTACACTAGTCCTCTTTCAAAACACACTACAGATAGCAATGTATAACAATGTAACAATCCACAGGCCGCCCAGGCACTTTGCCAAATCCCCTCCCGCGCGCGCCAAACCACAAGCATCCCGAAATAGAACCCAATTTCCGGTGCGCGCCCAGCACAAAAGAAACAGGTCAGGGCACTCCGCCGGAGGCCCTCCGCCGGCGGCTCTCAGCACCGCCGGCGGCTTACAACAGATTAACATGGCAACAAAAGGCTATACAACTGTCCGTTACAGTAATTTTCACAACTCTCAAATAGCGAGCGTGTGGTTTGACAGTGGTGGATCTATGGGCGGGCCCCCCCCCCCCCCCCGGCGCAAATAATCGAAACAGGGACTAAGCGTAAAGTGGATACTGGGAAAGCTTTAAGTGTATTGTCTCCATGCATGGACAAAGAGGGTGCCTTACAGTCAAACAAGCAGGACACTTCACTGGTTCACTCATGCTGGCTACCGTGTGTTTAATGTACGGGTACCCGCATGTACAAGCCATGTTGGCGCCCAAATGGCCCTCGTTTATAGTTTTCTCTGTGGAGGGGGTGCTTGAGCGCACTGAAGGAGATTCTACCTTCTCTTTGAGGGTAGTGACTTCTTCCTTCCTGATCTTCCAAGGAAACTTCTCCATAGTCTCCCCTGCTTCCTCATCCAGCATCCAGGTTTTGGACAGCTCCTTGAACCGTCTCAGGCTCTACTCCTTTGGCTTCTTGTTCAGGTCCGGGATGTCTTCCACGTCCGAGCAGTTGATGCGGAACTTGCTGAGCATGTTGGCCGTGTTCATCGTCTCCCTGTCCATTTGCTCCTTGTTGCCCGTGGTGGCGAAGACGCGCAGCTTGCATTTCTCCCAGTTGGATTTCATGGAGATGAGGTGAGGGATGAGTAAGGTAAGGTCTGAGGGGGGGGGTGATAAAGAGCGTTTCCCTTTGACACAAAGCATGTGTTTGCTTGGACATGCAGCCATCCAGAATAACCTGAGAGATCCCTTATGTTAACTTGAAACTTCACGAAAAATAGACATCTGAAAAAGGCAGCACTTTCTGGTTAGCCTATAAAGAGGGTGAGTATGCTTCTAAAGCAAAAAAACCTACAAACTAAGCCTAAATGTGAAAGTCAAAATTTGGCAAAGTGCGATACGTTTTTGTACATGTGGATGTGTGGCCTATGTTTACGGGTGCAGTCCAGTAAATAGGCCACATTTATGGGGCTGATCCCGGGTCTGAACAAGAAGCCCAAGGAGGAAAGCCTGAGACGGTTCAAGGAGCTGTCCAAACCCTGGATGCTGGACGAGGAAGCAGGGGAGACCACAGAGAAGTGTTCCTGGAAGATCAGCAAGAAAGAAGTCACTGCGCAAACAAGAGAAGGTAGAATCTCCTTCTTGCGCCCAAGCACCCCCCATCCACAGTGAAATCTATAAACGAGGGTCATTTTGGGCGCCATCGTGGTTTGTTAATGCTGGTACCCATACATTATATACACGGTAGACAGCATGAGTGAACCAGTGAAGTTTTCTTCATTTCGGCTTCTGCTTGTTCGGCTATGTAGCGCCCTCTTTCGTCCATGCATAGGAGACAATACACTTAAAGCTCTTCCCGGTATCCACTTAACGCTTATAGTCCCTGGTTTTTGTGATTTGGATGCAAATGTATACATTGCGTGGCAAATGTATACATTGGAGCCTATATGACACAGCGCACAAAAGCCAGTGCATGCTGTAGACGCAGGGAGATAACGCTGTTTTCACGTGCTATTATTAAAGTACTAGATGATAACTTTTCTTTTTGGCTGAGTCTAGATAGCCAGACATACCTAGTCTGCGACGTGTAGACCAGTTCGAGGGCTTTCTCTCCAAGCTGTGAGCTGTGCTGTTGTGTGTATCCTTAAATAACCGAAGCCAAAGGCACTAGGGTAGGTTTATCTGTATAATTTATTATTTTAATGATATTTATAAATCAGACCGATTACTTTGTTAGAAACTTAATTGTCACCTCACTTATTATAATTGTTCAGGGTTTTTACTTCTACTGAAAGAAGTCTTGTCTTCTTCGGGATAATTAAGCTAGATAAGAGATAGATCCGAAGCTTGTCATTTGCCATGTCATCTGTTGAATAAAACAACGGCGAGGCCTGCCGACGAGGCGACCCTTGATATGTGGCTGTCCAGTTACTACACTTGCAACATCTGTTAATTGTATCAAACCTTTGACATTCTGGTGGATGATTTTCAATAATGAGATTGATCACTTTCAATCCATTTTCCGTACAACTCTCATTTCGTTTTATTTGCCAAGTGAATGGAACTCAACTTTACAGTTACAAAACAAAGGAGATATTTCTCCGAACTGGATAGTGGGTAATGTTTAACTTAGCGATTTCTTAAATTTCTATTCCCCGACAATTGCAAAATGATAGACCTTCAAATGGTCCGAGTCGGCCATAATGAATTGAAAGTGAGGAACTTGCAAAGAGAAATGAAAGCAAGTAAATTACTAATTGATTCCAGTCTTCTTCAATGAATAATTTAAAATTTGTGATTAAACATTCCCTAATGTTTTAAGCCAGATTAAAAAAAAATGACAGGAAAATAAGGCTGCATAAATAGTCTAGCGCCATCCCATTCAACAGTTAACAATTTATGAAATACATCCATTCGGGAACTCAACAAAAACGGCCAACTAAATAAATCTTGAAAAATATAAAAATCTTGAAAAAAAGTTTGGTTTACACTAGACCCGTGAACGTGGCATATTTTCACAGGTCTAGGTTTACATTTGAATTAATGTAATCAAGTGATCCGGAACTGTCGATGATCCAGATTTGTCGCACTGACTGTAGCTGTAACTGTACTAGTGAGTACTGCAGTCTTTCTGTACACGATCATGACGACTCAGATTACCAAAAATGTGAACACAAGTTTAATTAGGGCAAAAAATAGGCGCGAGATTTTGGATTAAAAAAACCTTTTCTTTGGGAAAAATTAAAGCAATGAGGCTTTACAAAGCATCTCACCAATGCAATCTGCAACACAGGCTCAACACATGGGGGCTTTGAGCCAAATTTGACAACTCAAAGAACGGAACTTTTGGCCGCACTTAACAGCAGGGAATTCCCCGTATATTGCAATACCGCGAGCTTTAATAGGCAGAGGGCGCTCTGGTTAAAAAGGTAGGGTGCAGACCTGCAAATTGACTCGGGTCAGTGATAATTACGCGTACTTCCGAACATTACTAAGCAAATAGCCACAATTAACTCTCCAAGGTGTTTGGGACATCCATCAAATTATGTCTTATTTCATAATCTTTCAGTTTTCTACTCATTTTTTTCCCCAATTATCCCATGACTTTTGGGAGAAAATTGATCACCCCGATAAATGTGGCCCATCGCCATTTACAAATAAAAATGATGCCTGCGCTCCATTGCAAAACGGAGCAACTTTAGGGTCCAATTTCTTGCGAATTACACAGAAAAACGAGCTCAAACTCCTGTGCACGTGTTCCGCCCATCTTTTTTTCAAGTTGTACAAACCTTCAAGTTCATGGCCCACAAAATGCTCTAATTGCAAAGAATTTGAGGGCATACAATTTTGGCCCGCGTAGACATGCAATTCTGGGCCCATTTACAGGCTAGGTCTGCACCCCCATAAATAATTACAAAGTTCTGACATGCCGTAGTTTATGTATAGCAACAAGTTATCTATGAAGCCAGCTTAAAATGTGACATTCCAGATCAATTAAACCACGCCCAAGTGTACACGGGACAAATTATTAATAAACAGCTGTGTAGTGTGGGTTCGCGCATTGTTCTTAACGGCTCTTATCCTGGGCCCAATTTCACGGCGCTGCTTAACAGTTAGCAGAAAAGTTGTGTTTAGCATAGCAGACAAATTTGCTAACCTTAAGCACTATTTCACGGCGTGTATGTGCTAACGGTCGCGCGTTCATGGAAATGAAATGTAGATTTCTATTGTTACGTCACTAAGTTCTGGCTCTGTTAGCAGAAAAACGTGTGCTTAGCAGCGCCGTGAAATTGGGCCCGGTTTCTTGGGTTGGTACTAAAGCCCAATGTACCTATATCTACCCGAGTAGATAACATTTAAACTTTTCCATTTTACCGATTCCCAAATTACGATAAGATTGATACATGAACAGTTGCAAGTAACTAGAACGTTCTCCGCATGGATCGACTTTGCCATGAACGTAATTAAGAAAAATATAATAATTTGAGCAAGTCAAACATTTTGAACTACTTTCTGGATAGATATTGTCTTCTTCTTCTTCTTCTTCATTCATTCATTCATTTTCATGATGACTTGATGAGTTGGGCCCAACTGTCCCTGTCGAGCATAGTGTTGGAAAGAGATGGACCACTCAGACCAGTTTCTAGCTCAATGGATGTTTTCAGGGTCATGTTGGGACGACCTTTTCGTCGAGGGGCTTCAGGGTTCCAGAGGAGAACTTGACAAGCTGGCTCATTATGTCGATAAACGTGACCGGCTAGCCGAAGGCGACGCTGTCTGATGGTGGTGGAGATAGGGGGAAGGGCACCATACAGAACAGAGTTAGGGAGATGTTGTTGCCAGAAATTTGTTCTGTACAGCCCGCAACATCCGTGTATAGGTGCCATCAATGGATGCAGAGATCTGTTTGGGCAGGGTCCAGGACTCGCACCCGTAGAGGAGGATGGATTCTACTGATCTTCAAGACCTCATGAGGTCTTGAAGATCTTAAGTTTGGTGGTCTTGGAGATCGAGGATCTCCATACTTTGGTCAGTGCGAACAGAGCAGACCAAGCTTGAGCTTTTCTACACTCGATGACATGAGCTGTGGTGTAGGAGCCCTGCAGATACTTCAAGTCATCAACTTTATCGAGGTTACTGCCATCTAGTGCAGTGACGTCATCAGAGGTAGATGGGTTGATGACCATGTACTTAGTCTTCTTTGCGTTGAGAGAGAGACCAATTAACGGACTTGCAGCAAGCTTCTACTTTATGGAGGAGAGATTCGGCATCAAGGAGGGTGTCAGCAAGCAGACTAATGTCATCTGCATAATCTAGGTCGGATAGGTATTGGGCAGGGTGTCTACTACTCCTACGGCGTGAGAGGGTGAGACCATCGGTTACATTTAATGCTGTCCGCAGGGCATAATCCAGAACTATGATGAATAGGTAGGGGGTGAGAGGATCACCTTGAAGAACTCCAGTGTTGACGGAGAACGAATCTGATTCACCTTCGGGAGTGAGAACAACAGCACTTGTATCTTCATACTTAATTGTGATGGCATTAATGGTCTCCTCCGGGATACCGTAGGCATGCAGGATCTTAAACATTGTTGGTCTGTCAACATGCTTTACGGAAATCGATGAAAATGATGGCAGCTTCCTTCTGGTGGTTACGAATTTCCTCAATAAGGCGCCTGAGGGCAAGGATTTGAGATGAGGTTGGACGTAGAGGCCGAAAGCCACTTTGATTGGGACGGAGTATCTTCTCAATTTCCGGACGAATGCGATTTAGAAGTAGTCGATTGTATACCTTGGCAGCAGTTTGAGAGAGGCTGATTCCCCGGAAGTTGTCTGGGATGGTGAGGTCCCCTTTCTTTGGGACTGGGACGATGCCGGACAAACCCCATTCTGGAGGGCGGTTACCTTCAAGGGTTGCATTGCAGAACCTTGTGAAATATTTTTGAGTTTAGGAAGCCTCCAAACTTCAATAGGTATGTTGTCCAAACCAGGAGCCTTGCCAAGCTTCATTTGTTTAATGGCTATGTTGACCTCGGCTTGGGAGAATTTGCCAGTTGGGATGTTAGGGTTTGGATCAAAGACGGGATCAATGGAGACTGGGTCATTGGAGGCATTATCAGAGTTGAGAAGCTTCTCAAAATGGGATTTCCAAGAGGCAAGTCGATCATCACCTTGAATGAAAACGGTGTTTGGACTTTTACCAGAGAGCTGTTTTACCAGTTTCCAGGCATTTTGGATGGAGTTGGTCGATTCCCACTCGTCAAAAGCACTGAGGATGTTGTTGACTCTGAGGTCTTCTTGCTCGTCATACACACTACTGAGGTTGGATTGAGCAGCAGGAAGATTGGTTGGTAAGGAGGTGAGTACCTTTGTTCGAGCTACATTGACTGGTGTCGATGATGCAATGCTAGGTGGTCGTTTGGTTTTTGATGGAAGGAGAGACTTCCCAACACTCTCACACACTTTGACGAGGGAGCCATAAGATTGGTCATCAGGGCACAATGAGGACCACTCATGGGTGATACAGTCCTCAATAGAAGATGCAAGTTCTTTATCTGAAACCATTGCAGACCAGTTCAGTCTAGGACGGGCAGTAGGTTTTGTGGAACGAAGACTGAGCCTTATCTTAGCACTGACTATACGATGGTCGGAGCCAATTGGGTCAGATGTTGAATGCGCTTGTGAATCTAGGATGCTGTTTCTCCAACGTTTACGGCACAGGATGAAGTCAATCTGTGACAGGTACTTGTTAGGTGAACGGTGAGTCCAGAGCTTTTTGGAGGACTTCTGAAATAGTGTGTTGGTAATCAGAAGGTTGTTTTGATTGACAAAGTCACTGAGCAGCTGACCATTACGGTTGGTAGTAGAGTGGTAGGAGAACTGCCTTGCAACATGAGCGTTGAAGTCCCCTCCGATGACAAGGAGGGCATGTAGGGGAATGGAGGCAATGGTGTCATTGATACATTTGTAGAACCCAGTAATAGACGCCTCATCACTGGTGTTAGTGGGAGAGTAACAGGAGACAACATATGTCTTAGGATTGCCTTTGAAGATGGCGAGCATAATTCTGTCGTTGATCTTAGAGATAGAAGTCAGCAGCGGGAGCAGTGATGTTTGAACAGTTATTGCTACTCCACCAACGGCTGCACCTTGTCGATTCCGAGTTGCAGAAGAGGTGAAGATGGTTGATGATCTTAAACTAGAGATTCGGATATCAGGGTCTTCAGGTCGATGCACTTGACAGTGCTCTTGGATGCAGGATACAGATAGGTTGTAGTCACATATGTGTTTATTAAGTTCCTCTCTTGATGACAGCGAAGAGAGACTTCGACAATTAAGCTGAACAAAAAGGATGGTTTTCCTAGGTCGAGCAAGACCCTTCCGGAGACTATTTTTATCAGACGATGCCCTCCCAAGAGGGTTTCGGACGCCGTCGTCATAAGACAGAGTGTCAATAGTTCCGTGAGAGGGCAGATTTGAAGCAGGGGCTTTAACCCTGGTGCTGTAGGTTGAACTCATCATGTTTTCAAGTGGCTGAGTACTCAGTGTGACGCCAGGACTACTGAGGTTTTGGTACAGTTGACTCTGCTAGCCTTTGACAAACCAATGCCTCCAACCCGCATGGCAGCGGGAAAATGACAATTCCCAAACCACTTTTAAGGAATACCAAAGAAGGAAGTGCTGCACGCCATCATAACCAGGTGAATTAGCCTATCGACCCAGCCTGCCTATTCCGCCGATACAGACTTTATGTACTAGAGGGGAGAGGTCCCTCACCTGCAGGATTCCACCATACAGGTTCACTCATGTAGTTTAGCTGACCAGCCGAGGCCAGGATTCCGGGGTGTGGCCACTGCCGTACACAAGCAGTTCCGTGGAGCCATACATGAGCTAGGGTGAACTGTTGGAACCAGTGGTTAGAGCTCCCATAAACATGGGGCGGCTGCCCGTCGCCAAAGGTACTATCCATCCAGAACACCCCAACACCCCAAAGATATTGTAAAACAATTAATACTATTGATTGACCGTATACTGAGTTAATAACTGCAAACTAATTGGTTTAGATTTAAAAAAAAAAAAAAAAAAAAAAAGAAGAAGAAGAAGAAGAAGTCTAAAACATAATGGAAATTGAATTCCCAAAGAAAGGGTTTTAATTATTTTTGTTAAAAAAAGCTCTAACAATGACTTTATAATTACATGTCTCTTTACAAATCAATATCTGCAAAAGCTTAATTAATATAAGTCACATTAATTGGATCTCTCAGTGCAAAATCGGTCAAGTCATTCAATTACTTACTGTTAGTGAACTTTGGCCTAATGTGTATCGATTCCTTCCTTCTACCCCCTCTTGATCCTTTCCCGCCACCACACTCCTTTAATTTGCTCCCTTATAACCACACTGTTCTGCTCCCCCGATCCCTCCTTTGTGTTCCTCCCTCCATCCCTGCATGCTTGTGTGTTCCCTACGTGTTTGTTTCTTGTACCACTGTAATTTACCTCTGAAGAATGCCTTGTTAAGGCTGAAATATCAGGTTATTTTCTTTTTAATTTGGATCTTTCAGGTAAATCCAGGAGCAGTTTTCATTTTCACAATCATTAATGATATTCATAACACTTCATTTAAAAACCACGGCAACAGGCTGAATTGTCTCAAATACTTATATACTTCGCCCATTCATGGCTCTACATACACTCTAAAAACTGTGTTTAGCAATTAAACACAATCTTGCTATCACTTTGTAAACATGTTTAGATGCTAAACATTATGTGCCCAATTCCTAAACACCAATGTTCAATTGCTAAACACTATCCATCCTAAACATGTTTACAAACTGATAGCAAGAAAGTGTTTAATTGCTGAACACAGTTTTTACAGTGTAATTATGATACTTTCTCCCAAAAATCTGGAAAAACTTCAAAATTCCAAAACCTAATCAAGAAAACTTGCTAACAAGCAGATTTCATCATACAACTGGGTGTTTTTTTTTTATTTTGTATAATTGTTTGCGAGGCTGTTAATTTGTCTGTTTTTTTTCCCAATTTTGTTACCATTTTTAAACGAAAATACAAAATTTAAGTGACATTTCATAATATAAACCACACTTTTAAGATTTACACCACTTTTAAGATTTCTTTCTAATTTCTAATATTTTTAAGTATTGTAAAACTTCGCAAAATATACACAGTTTCAGGTTAGCTTCCAAACCGAGGCTATATAGCGCTAAGCCATTTGGACATTGGGAACCTTTTTTTTCAATCTTCGTCACAAAAGATAGCATTATTAGTCTCGTTTTCGTTGTTAATGTGCATTTTTTGTTTAAATTCAAACTAATGTTCCTAATATACAACACCACATGACCGTAATGACATTCCCTTGTTAACAAAAAAACCCTACATTTTTTACTTCTAATCTTTTCTAAAATATTTCGCATGGTGTGCCTGCCAAATAATGGCATGCAGAAAACTGTCTCTATTGTAATGAAGTTTGAATATTTCTTCAGAAATTAACACCGTCAGTGAGTTTGTTCCAAAAATTACGATTCATACATGCATGCATGTGACAAACTTAAAATTCACACGATTTTTCAGGGTGCCATGGATAAAAAAAAAACCGAAACCGAGATATTATTGCTAATTGGAACAGAAGTAGGGCACATGTGAATCAAAGGAAGATGTCCTCTAGTTGTTGGGGTTGAATCCCTTCTTTGATATGACACCCTGATCGTGCCCTTACATTCACGGTTGACTGAACAATGACCAATTTTATGAAAGGGTCTATTTACAGAATTGCGCCACTTTTTAATTGTGGATTTTGTGGTGTTACTTGTCACAGAGTGAAAGGCTACGGTTGCCAATCAAGGCAGGTGGGGTAGAAAAAAAGAGATTTCACCACGAAAAGTGGCGCAATTCTCTAAATAGACCCTTTCATAAAATTGGTCGCTGCTCAGTCAACCGTGAATGTAAGGACATGATCAGGGTGTCATTTTAAAGAGGAGATTCAACCTTAACAGAGGATATCTCCCTTTGATTCACACGTGCCCTACCTCTGTTCCAATTAGCAATAATATCTCGGTTTCGGTTTTTTTCTATCCACCCTGTATAGTACGAGTGCCAGATTGGAGCCTTTCAAATGTTACTTTCTTCAAAGGTGATTCTTCGCGTCAGATTTAGAGCGCTCATAATTCTGCGCGGGCCCCCGACGATTTTAGCTGTAAAGTTATATTCCATTAGAAAGTTGCCATGCATTTATATGCTTCCATACTTTGAAGGACTCTCTTTGAAGACAAACTTAACTGTTGCCACTTGACACAGCACGGCCAAAATTCAGAGTGCTGCTTTCTATCTTTTGAATATTAACAAGGCTGTCTACATTTCCTTCAATATGGATGCTGTTGTCAACCACCAAAAGATTTGGTGCAGTTATTCTAGGTTGCAGACCTGTTGAGTGATCTTGTGAATTTTCGCCAACCCCTGCAGTATTTGTTTCATTAAATTGCTGCACACTGTCAAGCACTGAAAGGTTTCGTTCAGACGCGGTTCTATATTCTGGGCCCCTTCTTCTCAGAGCTGCAGTGCCATCACGTTGCTGTTCCGTGTTAGGCACCACAGGCTCTGTATCTATTGTTTGCCCTCTCCCATTATTTGTGAGCAGATCGGGTGATGTAGAACGCGTAGGACCAACATAAACTACAACAACCGGTATGACAACAGCAAAAATATAGCTTGCATGAGTCATAACACTTGGAAAAATACAAGCACAAATAGCAATGGACACAATACAGGTTAGGCAAATGGCCCGGCCATGGTAACCACATTCCTGTTCAGTTGCACTTCTATTTCTTTCATCACGGAATTTGGTGACAATCCAAAAAAGCACTCCATGGACAACAACAATAATTGACAAAACAACGGCAATGATACCAACAAGAGAATTGAACACGAAAACCGTATAAAACGCAAACAAAAAAACACGCTCTTTAATGCCATAATTGCTTGGCCAAAAATAGAAACCTGCAGCATTCACAATTATTGATAAACCTAAAATGTATCTCATCGCACGCTTGCAACCACAATACACTTTGGCAGTACTGGGCTTCTTTATAATTACAGCAGAAACAAAAGAACTAACAACAGTGACAGCAACAAAAGCAACGGCGGAAGTAAAAAACCAAGCAACACAAACTAAACCACTAAGAAACAAGACAGCAGCAATATAAGCTTGTTTTCGCGTATTATCAATTAATGATGAGAAAACACCTTTGAAGTTTTGTTTTGATTGAACTAGGGTCAAGACGCATCCACTCACAAAAACAGAAGCAACAATCCAAAATAATATTCGGGCAACTTCAACCAATTCAAGAACCCAAACGACCAACACCATCAGACAAACAAACAAGACTTTACGCCATGAAATGAGACCGATCAAACAAAAGCCAGTTTTACGATCCAAGCGCCCTGCAGGTTCTACTGAGCTTGGAACATTTCCAACTTGATCAGCAGAGCTAGGAGCATCCAGCAATGGTTCAGCTTCATCTCCTACTCCAGGTGCATCTGAAGCTTCATTCAGACTATCTTGAGAGACATCGACCTCGGTGACATGATCTGTCATCCCTTGACGACTATCTTCCTGACAAGCATTCGTGTCTTCTAATGACAACTCTACACTACAGTCACTTGTCTCACTAGATGACATGGCGCTCTTGTAGGTGCTGGTAATTTCTTTGAGTTGGTGAGTTTCAACCGGTTGATCGTAACTACATAAAGAGAACAGAGAAATTACTTCTTAATAGGTTTGCATTGTATTCCCAAGTATAGGGAAAGCATGATAAAATGCATTGCCTAAGAACACAAAACATGTTTGCCTTCATGGAGATTTTTGACATGCCCCGTCACCGTTTTCAGGTAGAGGCGAATTTAGTATATATTTCACTGTCTGAACAAACATTCATGATAATCGCGTTTAAAGTTAGTCCTTTTTATCATTTGACAAATTGAAACTTAAAGATGCAAAAAATATGCAAGATTTTGGTATTGGAGAAAAAGAAGAGATTCTAATCTTCCTAAATGTAGCAAACTTTAAGAAAAACAGGTGATTAGTTTTGCAGAATTAATCAATTAAGAGAAGTGGCTGTTCGTGAAAACGAAAAAAAAACGCCAATTTAAAATTCGCCCCTCCGTGAAAACGCTAAATACAATTGAGTACGTGCAGATTTCGCCCTTCTTTTGTCTGAGTCAATGCATTTTTGTACATTACGTTAATTAAGATTTTAATTAATTGTTTAAAAGTATAGCCTCACCGGGTTGTAGATATTTTTATATTTATTCATTTTCACCCCCCCCCCCAAAAAAAATAAAATCGATCCCCGCCATGATTCCCCAAATGGAGAGAAGAACTTTTCAAAATGAAAGATTGGAACACCAAATGCCTGAGGCCTAACTATTGTGAACTTAAAATAACTTATAAAATGTACGTTCAGATCTTTTTGCCCGTGTTACAATAGTGTATTATAATAAAGTGCACTCGTGGGGGAGGGGGAGGGCCCTTGGGGAGGGGGCGGGGCTTGAAACACTTTTTAACGTTTCTATTATGCATGTGGTTCTGTACACTCATATGTTCTTCACGAAAAGCAGTGGTCGAAGTTTAAAACAAATTCTTGTCAAAATCATACCTTTCAAACAGTTCTTTGCGCAGACTCAGACTTTCTGTTCTGTATCCATGGTTTGCTTCAACAGCTGCATGCGACTATCGTTAAAGTGTGCCTACATTTGAATAAAATGAGGTAATCATTTTAGATTTGATCTATTTTCGTAATATTTAACTCTTCACACGCATTTTGAAAACGGACAGAGAAACCCCAGTCATTATTTATTGTTAAAATACTGTTGATGTTAACCATCAAAATTAATTTGGGGAGTCAGGTTGGTGTAGCGGTACTTTCCTCGCCTTCCACCGCTGTGACTCGGGTTCGAATCCCGCCTGGGCCAATATGTGGATTGGGTTTTCAGTCCCTGCCTGATTCCGTGGGGTTTCCCCAGAATACCCTTCTGCGATTTTCCTCCCACCTCTAAAACTGTAATTCCTTCACAATATCTTCTCTTTACTGGACCCATGGGAGATCAGTGGATTCCACAGAATGGGCTACCCAGTTAAAATAAGAAATAAAATTAATAAATTAATTTGTAATATTAAATTCGAGTAACACGGACGCAACAATGGCTTCAGTTCCATCCCCCTCCCCCAAGAAAAAAAAAAGTTCATCAAAAATTGGATTCTTCATCTAAAACAAAAACTTACGAAGGGGAATGTTATTGTTAGATTGACACTTAATAATGCAGTACCGAATCCGTCTATTTTCTAGTTCGCAGTGCCTAAACTTCATGCATTCATTGCAATATGCGTAATAGCGTCTATAACATCGCATGCTTGTTGATCATGTCGTCACAAGCCATACGAAGAATGAGAGGTTTTGCTCATTTTCCATAAAAAAAAAACACACTCGATTTGGCCTTTTTATATATAAAAGAATTTAGCTTTATAAAACCTACTTACCCGTACCTCCAAAGCACTGCTCCAAAAATACAAAATCTTACAATGTTTGGGTTAGTTTTCACAGCAAAGCTTTTTCGGCCAATTGCGCAGTATTTTTTACTAAAGGGAATTCCCCTATAAATGTTAATTCGCAACCGCCAACTGATGACTAGCGCCCAGAGATGCATGTTCACAGCATTATGGGGGCCCACAGTCAACTGATCACCATAGGAAAGCACACACGTAAACAAAGTGTGACGTCATCAGGCTTATTATAATTTATCGAGCGTTTTGAGATAGACCTTCAAATATGTGACCACCTGTCGTTATCACTTTTCATTCGTCGGGTTACTTTAATACACACGCGTACGTGCGTTGATCGCAGCGTGGAGAGATCCTAATTTGCATATATCTTGTTGCTAAGGAATCGCCACGTGAAATACGCTTTTTGGTCAAAAACATGATATTAAAATAGCCACAATTCCCACAAAATACCCCAAAATTGGTCTTTAATTTTGGTCATCAAATGAATCTGAAAGTCACTGCTATAAAAATGGGACATAATCAAGCCCCTCCATATCATAGTCTTACAGCCGTTTCATACTGCCGCATTTTAATGTGAAAGCCAAGCCATTGCAATTTAAGTTTAAAATGGAAATAAAATGTTAATGTAATGAAGACAAATAGAGCATTACTGTTAATTTAATGTTAGCAGTTGGAACCAGAGTTGGAACTTAGTCAAGTCCCAAGTCAAAGTCAAGTCAAGGTTCGAGTCATTTTTTTTGTAATATTATTTTGATGCACATACTATGTATGGAAACCAGTTGATGTGTTCGACGATGAAGCCGGAATGGGGTTTATCAATATACTTTTCAAACATCCTCCAAGAGTCTAAAAACACATTTTGATATAATATTTTCAAACTTGTTCCATCATGTTGAATGTTTGAAGGACGTCTGACAAAATGTCCTTCCGAACGTTTTCATTTAATGCATGATGTGAATTTTTTTTTTGCTTCGTGCCGGATTGGGTGTAACACAGCCGTTTTCCAGTCGTTTGAATACTAGTTGCATTTAGCATGCTTACGGTAAACCACTCGACGTGTACATAGCATTGGTTTGAAATGACTGCTCTATAACAACGGATGGTACTCAGACTACGCACGGCACAGACTTCACCTCTCATGGGCCTTATTCACGAGTCGGCCATATTGGATTGAGAATGAGGTAAAAATCTTCATTTTTGAACTTGTGCACAGAAATGAAAACAATGACGTTGCAAATTAATACCAGTCTGCTCTGATGAATAATTTACAATTTGTGATTATTCTCTAATGTTTTATTCCATATACTAAAAAAAAATGAAAGTGGGGCTGCAGTGGATAAATTGTCTGGCACCATCCCATTCAACGATTCATAATTTAGGAACTAAATGCAGGCCTACGACAGAAATGGCCAAGTTTTGCATAAGGCTCATGCACGAGACCGGTCGCTTATGCTCCATAACACACGCATAGTGCTGTGCGCACGAACGTATAAATAGACCCTTTCGTAAAATTGGTCACTGCTCAGTCAACTGTGAATGACGACGGCTGATTTACGTTAGTAATTCTGCGTTTTCATTGGTCAATTCACAACGGGCAATGCATTATGCATGTCTACCAAACCGGTAAACAAAATGTAAAGAAAAACATAAGCGTTCTCCACGAGATGGTTAAGGCCCTCGCAGCTTTGCCACTCGTGCTATTCCGTTTTTACGTGTTAGCATCCGGGGTGTGTCACGTGTCCGGGTAAGCGCGTGGGACTTGACTAAAGCATGGAGGAATAAGAACACAGAGCCGTTTAGAACAACTTATGCGCGAACCCACACTACACAGCTGTCCATAGAGCTTTATAACATGAATAATTTGTCCCGTTACACTAGGCCGGGCGTGGTTTAATTGATCTCGAATGTACGAAAGCCCTGTAGTGCCATCAAGTATATATTTTGTCCAAGTTCGTTTTTACGAGATACATTTTCTCGAAGTTCGTTTTTATGAGATACATTTTCTCGAAGTTCGTTTTTATGAGATACATTTTCTCGAAGTTCGTTTTTATGAGATACATTTTCTCGAAGTTCGTTTTTATGAGATACATTTTCTCGAAGTTCGTTTTTATGAGATACATTTTCTCGAAGTTCGTTTTTATGAGATACATTTTCTCGAAGTTCGTTTTTATGAGATACATTTTCTCGAAGTTCGTTTTTATGAGATACATTTTACCCAAAGTTCGTTTTTATGAGATACATTTTGTCGAAGTTCGTTTTTATGAGATACATTTTGTCGAAGTTCGTTTTTATGAGATACATTTTCTCGAAGTTCGTTTCTATGAGATACATTTTACCCAAAGTTCGTTTTTACGAGATACATTTTTTCGAAGTTCATTTTTATGAGATACATTTTCTCGAAGTTCGTTTTTATGAGATACATTTTCTCGAAGTTCGTTTTTATGAGATACATTTTACCCAAAGTTCGTTTTTACGAGATACATTTTCTCGAAGTTCATTTTTATGAGATACATTTTCTCGAAGTTCGTTTTTATGAGATACATTTTCTCGAAGTTCGTTTTTATGAGATACATTTTCTCGAAGTTCGTTTTTATGAGAATTATTTTACGGAGTTACGGAGTTTTGTGAAGTTACGGAGCCCCTAAAGGGACATCCAAAATTATTTTCTTATCTCGTGCGCACGACATAATATCTCGTTGCGCACGAGATAATTATTACGTGCGCACGACATATATCTCGTGCGCACGAGATAATTATCACGTGCGTACGACATATATCTCGTGCGCACGAGATAATTATAAGTATTAACGGAGCTTGCTGCACGTGCAGCGGACGAGTTTGTGTGTAACGAAAGCAGCGTGTCCGGTATGGAGCCCCTAAAGGAACATCCAAAATTATTTTTTTATCACGTGCGCACGACATATATCTCGTGTGCACGACATATATCTCGTGCGCACGACATATATCTCGTGCGCACGACATATATCTTGTGCGCACGAGATATTATGTCGTGCGCACGAGATAAAGAAATAATTTTGGATGTTCCTTTAGGGGCTCCGTACCTGACACGCTGCTTTCGTTACACACAAACTCGTCCGCTGCACGTGCAGCAAGCTCCGTTTATACTTATTATTATCGCGTGCGCACGAGATATATGTCGTGCGCACGAGAAATATATGTCTTGCGCACGTGATAATTATCTCGTGCGCACGAGATATTATGTCGTGCGCACGAGATAAAAAAATAATTTTGGATGTCCCTTTAGGGGCTCCGTAACTTCACAAAACTCCGTAACTCCGTAAAATATATCTCATAAAAACGAACTTCGAGAAAATGTATCTCATAAAAACGAACTTCGAGAAAATGTATCTCATAAAAACGAACTTCGAGAAAATGTATCTCATAAAAACGAACTTCGAGAAAATGTATCTCATAAAAACGAACTTCGAGAAAATGTATCTCATAAAAACGAACTTCGAGAAAATGTATCTCATAAAAACGAACTTCGAGAAAATGTATCTCATAAAACGAACTTCGAGAAAATGTATCTCATAAAAACGAACTTCGAGAAAATGTATCTCATAAAAACGAACTTCGAGAAAATGTATCTCATAAAAACGAACTTCGAGAAAATGTATCTCATAAAAACGAACTTCGAGAAAATGTATCTCATAAAAACGAACTTCGAGAAAATGTATCTCATAAAAACGAACTTCGAGAAAATGTATCTCATAAAAACGAACTTCGAGAAAATGTATCTCATAAAAACGAACTTTGGTTAAAATGTATCTCATAAAAACGAACTTCGAGAAAATGTATCTCATAAAAACGAACTTGGACAAAATATATACTTGATGGCACTACAGGGCTTTCGTACGAATGTCACACTTTTAGCTGGCTTTATAGATAACTTGGTGCTATAAACTACGGCATGTCAGACTTTAGTCTCCCCCCCCCCCCAAAAAAAGTCTCCGGTTTCTGGTATGCGCGCGCGTCGCCGTAGCCATGCGCGTCGGCAAAATGAAACAGGTTTTTTTTCAATGAAAGATGATGTCTCAAAACCGCCAAACTCACTGGTTTGACTGGAATCCTGCTGATGCACAATTTTAACGTGTTTTTAGATAGGGTTAATGATCGAGAATAAGCTTTATGTGGCCTCTCTGCATGGACTCCCATATATTTGCACTAAGTTTAGTCGGGCACCATTTGCAGTCATCAGCCGACATTTGAAGCAAAAAAATCAGGTAAAAAAAATAAAAAGCCGCGTCGCCGCACCACTTTTTGGGCAAGCTCCATACCAGAAAATGGAGACTTTTTTTGGCCTTATAATAACTACTTATGGGGGTGCAGACTTGTAAATGAGCCCAGCATGTCTACGCGGGCCAAAATTAAAGTATGCCCTCAAATTCTTTGCTATTGGAGCATTTTGTGGGCCATGAACTTGAAGGTTTGTACAAAAAAAAGATAAGTGGGAGACGTGCACAGGGGTTTGAGCTCATTTTTCTGTGCAATTCGCATGAAATTGGGCCCTAAAGTTGCTCTATTTTGTAATGGAGCGCAGGTATCAATTTTATTTGTAAATGGCGATGGGCCACATTTATCGGGGTGATCATCTTTGGATGGAATTTTCTCCCAAAAGTCATGGGATAATTGGAAAACAAATGAGTAGAAAACTGAAAGATTATGAAATCAGCTTTAATTTGATGGATGTCCCAAATACCTTGGAGACTGAATTGTGGGTATTTTTTTTAATAATGTTCGGATGTACGCGTAATTATCGCTGACCCGAGTCAATTTGCAGGTCTGCACCATGGTCTGCACCCAACCTCGTCCCCAGTGCTTACTTTATTTCCAACCGCGTTTCCAATAGTAAACCCTGGATAGGAAACTTTCTTCCTGTATCCTGATTGGATACCGCAATTGGCTAGTAATGGATTTTTATCGTGTACTTGGTGCTATATATTCACAACGTGCAGTACGTGTTTTCGCGATCATTCGTCCACGCCTTCTCGAAAATACTAATTTCCTTTCCAATTTGCTCATATTAATATGAAATATGATACTGCATGTTGTCTTGATAAGATCGTAACAGTTTGATTTCAAAAATCGTGTTTTCGTAACTCACGCCGTGCTCGCGCTGCTACGAATTGACTCTGTTTTTACCCCAGACACCGCATACAAAAACAAACGCTAATGTGTAACGCATATCCAGGCACCAGACTGTTCCTCATTTGCATACGTCTGCAAAAATCTTGCACATACAAATCGTCGGTTGCACCACGAACCGACGTATCGCGTTTTTTTGTGTTTCGAGAAAAACCGATTTAAAGTTGGTCATTATTTTGTAGGCTCATTCCATATACTCCCTGTGTAAGAATTCAAGCTGTTTCGTTTTTGCTAGTAAATTTTAGATTGAACTTTATTGTATGCAATCCGTGTGCATCTGAGTTGCTTAGTTTTTGAGAAATTCAGTTCCAAAGTTATTCGTCACTTCGTGAAACAGATTTTTCTCATGTTTATCGTATGTCATGCAACGCGCGTAATAGTGGCCGTTTGCCAGATACAGAGATACGTCGGTTCGTGAAACGCTAAATTCCAATTTTTCATGTCGACGCTCCTTTGTGACGTCATAGCACTATGGGAATTAGCGTGTAAAGCGGCGTATCGGGATACGCCACTTCGTGGAGCAGCATTTTTCATTTTTTAGAGATACGCCGCACAATCTAATTAGCGTTCTTAGTTAATTAGACCTCAGATTGGAATAAAACTTTCTGAGAATGAGCACTTTGATGAAATAATAACGTTAATGACAAAAACTCAATTTGACAAAAAATCGAGATACGCCGGTTCGTGGTGCGACCGACGAAATGATCCAATACCAGGGTGAGAGAGCAGGTAGTGGTGGGCGCGTACTGCTCGACACCCTGGGGACGAGGTTGGGTCTGCACCCTACCTAATTAACCAGAGCGCCCTCTGTCTAAGTTCTCGGTATTGCAACATACGGGGAATTCCCTGCTGTGGTTAAGTTGCGGCCAAAACTAACTCAAAAGTTCCGTTCTTTGAGTTGTCAAATTTGGCTCAAAGCCCCGATATTTTGAGCCTGTGTTGCAGATAGCATTGGTGAGTTGCCTCATTCTTTAATTTTTCCCAAAGAATAGGTTTTTTAATCCAAAATCTCTAGCCTATTTTTTTGCCAAATTTAAACTTTTGTTCACATTTTTGGTAATCTGATGAGTCGTCATGATCGTGTACAGAAAGACTACAGTACAGTAGTATATAGTCCGAGTAACTTATCGCCTTTTGAACATTCGGACATGGTCTGGCGATAGTAAGGTCCAAGCTAATAAAGTGCGAACTGCCCACATAATCCTGTCACTGTCCCAAAAACCAACATTTTCCAACAAAAAACATCAGATTTCACCTTCAAAACGGCCTCCAAGTCCAAATTATAGTCAGGTGGCACATGGTCGGAATCGTGACCGACTGGTCCAAAGCACCAAACTTGGCAGATAGATTCTTAAAGCCCTGGAGAAGATATTTAGAAGGGGTGACACCTGAAATTCTTTTGGGAAGGGTGCCTAATTTGCGTAAATCGTTAATCCCTGTCGTGTAATATATTTATTTCCATATTTGGGTATATTTTAATTTTTTAAATTTTTTTGAAAATTGTATTTTGGTGATTCTACTTGCATATTCTTACTTCAATAACATTTTTAAAAACATATAAGTGACTGAATAATTAGGAGGACATAGTAAAGAACCAAAATTGCTACTATTTTACCCCAAAGTTATACGCGCATTTACCTTTTCCTCAGATTTCATCAACTAGTCTCGCCGAACGTACGTGGGTATTGATGAGCTTTAAATTCACAAAGTTACTTACTGGCATAGTTAGCCTTAGACCCGTGAACGTGGCGTTGTATACAACGCCACGTTGTTGTGTCATTTTTAACCTATCGAAAATCGATCCGGCTACATAATTCCGTATGGGTGTTGAGTACTCACCTAGAAATCTAAATTTGCCCGTCCGATTGTTTAAGCTGTGTAATTTCGACGAAATTTGCCCATCAGTAAAGACCCATACGAACGTGTACAGAAATTTCATTTTTACACGACAAGTGACCCTAACAAATGACCCCGGACGAGTCGCTTGGACAGATTGACGGCTGTTTCATGTCGCAATCCCGAAAAAAACAACCCCGCACCCGATTGGCTGTTCGGCTCATGACGTGTACGTGTGCGCTCACGCAAGTGGGCGAACGTGCGCCAGCGTGCGGTGCGGTGAGAGAGGAAAGGACTTGAAACTTGTCTAAAACGATGTCTCTTTTAGCTGTGACAGTAAACAGCCGCAGAATTATACGGAGGACGGTACAATAAAACGCAATGCGCATGCGTCACTTGGGAGAAAATGGCAGCTAGCAGGACTTCATAAACCGGAAAATCGGGGCCAGAATTTTCCTCAAATTTCGTCAAATGCAAGTTTTGACGTACAAACAGATTTCAAGACAGCTTCGTATGTGAGTACTTATTACATGGGCAAAATAACATCCAGTGTGTGTTACGCAGGG
Organism: Patiria pectinifera; assembly: GCA_029964075.1. Taxonomy (NCBI): domain Eukaryota; kingdom Metazoa; phylum Echinodermata; class Asteroidea; order Valvatida; family Asterinidae; genus Patiria; species Patiria pectinifera. Next base: position 5,695,689 of record CM057129.1, on the reverse strand, counting down.
AGTCAGAGGGACAATTTCGCCAGGTTCAAAATGACACAACAACATGGCGTAGTTTACAAGCCACGTTCACGGGTCTAAGTTAGCCTAACAAAAATAAGTGGGAAATCAAGTGAAAATTGATAACATCTTGATGTTTAGCCCAAAAGACCAAACAAGGGGAGAAAATGTGGTGTCCGTAAACTGGGCTAGAACGGGAAGGGTAACGTGGGGACTTGAACAAGTTCAACGAAATCCCCCTTAATAAGAGATTATTATGTTTACAATAATTTTGTCTATAGATGCCAAAACGTTTTCTCAAAAATAATTTTGGGAATTTCCTTGAACTTGTTCCAATGTCAGGCAACCCTTCACCTATTTGTTAGCCTAATTTATGGAAACCTCGTTTTTTCCCAGTTTTTGTTTTGTGGGCTAAATATCACAATGTTATCATTGTTCACATGATTTTGCATAAGGTTTTCATAGGGTTACTGTACCAGTAAGCTACTTGGTGAATTTGAAGTTCATCAATGCTGATGTTTGGCAAGACTAATTGATGATATCTGGAGACAAGGTAAATGCGCGCAATTTTAGGGCATAATAGTAGCCATTTTGGATCGTTACTATGTCCTCATAATTATCCAGTCACTTATATGCTTTGGAAAATGTTATTTAAGTAAAGATAGAATCCCCAAAATACACTTTTCAAAAAAATACAAAAATAGAAATATACCCAAATATGGGAATAAATATATTATAACACGACAGGGATTAACGATTTATGAAAATTAGGCACCCTTCCCAAAAGAATTTCAGGTGTCACCCCTTTTAAATACCTTCTCTAGGTCTATAAGAATCTATCTGCCAAGTTTGGTGCTTTTGGACCAGTCCTTCACGATCTTGACGAAAATTAGATCTAAGCCACCTGACTATTACTAGATACTACTAGTGCAGGGTGAGATATGCGCATGGCTACGGCAATGCGCGCGCATACCAGAAACCGGAGACTTTTTTTTTTTGGCCTAAGATGGTTGTACTGAATACTTACGATCCGGAAGAAAAGTGAAATTTCCCGTTCAATTCTGAGAGCTCCCCTCGCAATCTTGAACACGTTAAATTTCCGACTCGTGTTAACGTTTGCACGACGTACGCGATTTCTTC